>SSNR01000423.1:97455-186761 GCA_006937965.1 Callopanchax toddi | reverse complement strand
GACTTCATTTTTTTGCTTGTTTTTTTTTTTTTTTTTTGTTAAACAGCAGCCCAGAGGGATGAGGATGAAGAATACGACAGTTCACTGTTCGTAGTTCCACTTTACTTTAACGGAAGTTTCCAGATGTCCAACCATTCCTTTACGGAAACTGAAAAACTCAAAGACTTTCACATAAAGGTTAAAACATTTTCTACACTTGAAATGACAGATTCACTCTAACTCATTTCTTACTCATTGTGTTGTTATTACCCGTTTATGCAAAGTTGGCATTTAATAGTTAAATTATCGTCTGCACACATCAGTGTTTGTTGGTTCTGTTTTAAGAGAAATGTTAGAATAAAGGTATAAAGGTCTGATCCTGAAAGTGAGAAAACCTGAACAAGAATTCATGTTTATCCTGAAAATGTAGCCTCTAAACCTGCTGAAGCACCTCCCCCCCACACCCCAGAATTCCAGCCTTTTAGCTGCTGAGACGCCTACTTCTATAAACACGTATCTACACGTTGTTTGCAAACTTCACAGATGATGAAAAATAACACAAAAGCGCGAGCTGCACAGAGATTAGCTTCAAAAAACGTTACTAACATGCAGCATTATTTATAGCTACAGCAAACGATATGGTTTAAAGTAACATAACTAATCCACACTGCTCCTCAGGGATGAGTCAAATGCAGGGAAATAATCTCCCTAAGGGGACAATAAAGGAGCTATCATTGTTATTATTATTTTATTATTATTATGAATAAATTGCTAACTCAAGGTAAAATCATGTTAGAAGAAGTAAACCTATCTTTAGCTTGACTTGCATTCTTTCATGAAAATGCACAATCAGCTGTGATCAGGCTCGGAGTGTGTCACGTCTAAAACGGTCCGGGTGGAAACGTAAACGGTTTGTTTGTAAACGTAAACATGCTCTCTACTCTTAGTTTTTCTGACAGAATCCGTCCTGCAGATGATCCCGTGATCTTTCTGCTTTGGCAGATTGTCATCATGTTCAAACGCTTTTCGCCATATAGATATAGTTGATATAGATATAGATCTCACTGGAAGGAGAGGCAAGGCCCAGAATCACCTCTTTTACATCATGAGTAGATCAGTGTGTAGAATTGATTGATGTTAGCTGTGAACTGACACATTTCAGCCAAACTGACTCAACAAGCCTCAACTCTGACTTCATGCTCAGGCACGTAGGAAAAGTTGTGGCGGCTGCAAAAAAAGGCAACGCTCCCGTTTAGGGTTTGTCCACAGTGGGTTACTGTAAAACCACAGGAGTTAGTGTTAAAAATACACGAACATAGATTCATCAGCTCCACCTACAAACTGGAACCTTCTCACAGTCTATTTTTGATGCCTGGTTTGTTTAATTATAAAGTTAAGTAAAATAGTTGATTTCCTGTAGAGATCTGCTAAACGTCTCAATGTGAAGCTAAAACCCTCCACGGCTGCGTTTGTGTTTTCTCTATAGAGCATTGCCTTTAGCAGCAGACTGACGCTCAGATTGAAGAGAACGATTGTCGGGAATAAAATGTTATTGTCTTCCCTCTGCATGTTTCGACCTGCTGCACCCAGCTGGTCGACCTCTACAGATCCTCCCCAGCTCTAGGGCGATACTTCTCTGGAGCGCAGACGTATCCTCTTAGGTAAACAATCCACTCACTGGTCATGCAGCATAGTTTCAAAATTGTTGAAATTCTTTGAAACCTAACAACTGCTTCCCCTCCGCAACAGGAAGGAGTCTGTGATCGTTTTGTACAACCTGACGTTTATGTTGCCAGAACACCAACTGGAGGAGCTGAGAAACTTTACTGTGAGCAGGGAGGTGGTGAAGAACGTGTTCAGACAGCTGCTCTACGACCAGGATCCAGTCGAGTCGGGTGGCATGTTCATCGATCCGGTTTCCCTAAAGATGTCCGTGATGCAGTGATGACAGGGGTTGAGAAACAGACTGGACTCGCGGACGCTCGGTGATGTGTGTGACTAACGTATGGGTCTGAAGCTCACCACAGAAAGCTGCTTGTCCTCACACACATAATAATAAACACTCACCACGTGAATGACCTCACATGATTAGGTCAGGATTTCTTCCAGCAGTTTAAAAAATGCCTACAGAATCAGGAGCATCTCAAGTAAAAATGGATGTTTTATTTTGTTTTTATTTTTGTACATTGTTCAACTCAAAGAGTGTTGCTGTTTCTATGACTACTACTGTGATTTTATTTGCAGTAAAAACATTTATATATAAAAAGACTTCGTGCTGAGCTGCTTTTAACATTTGCAAATTGTAAACAGAGTCCTAGACTCATTTGACTGTGGTAAACAAATACTGTGAGATCAGATAAAGTTAAAAGAACTTTCCTTTATTTACTAGGCGTGATGACACCGTTATGGAGGTGATGTTGTATATACAGTAATATAATTCCTTCTATGTGTAACAAATTAAAGTTTTTATACATTTTTCAGCCTCATAAATCAGTTGGTTTTGCCTTCAGTCTGATTGTGGTAGAGCTTGTGGCTGAACAGCAGAGGGTGTGCGTCTTGCAACAGCTTTTGTCCTGCTTTTTTTTTTTTTTTTTTTAGTTTCAGCCCTTTTTAGATCCAAATTTTTTGGAAAACCTGTTTGGAATTTTCCCAGCAGAGAGACATTAATAACATAACTTTCTCTTACCAGGGTTTTAGTACAAAAATGAGCTAAAATAGAATGAGTTTTTATAAAATGAGGTGAAAATGCAGCTCACAGCATCAACCGTTGTGTTAATAGTTTATTAGTTCGCTCCCTCATTAGCTCTCTGATTAGGAAGTGGCAGGTTTTTCTATCAAAGTTTGTTTTTCATTTTTTGACTTTAAAAGAACTCTAGTCGTTGGTTTTCTTCATAAGCTCATATATTTGCATCAACTTTTTTTCAAACTCAAACAGGAAACAATGGAACAAAAAGGGACTTATTAAGTTGTATTTTATTAAAGGCATACTTTGCAACTTTTTCATCTTCTAATTTTCCTTGGGCCAGTCTGTGCTAATCTGACCCTTTACAGGTTAATGAAAGTCCCTCAGCCCCATCTGCTGCTTGGATCCAGAATACCACGTTTGCAACTTCTGAGTCTCTGGTCCGGTGCCCTGAAGTCTCACAAAGTCACGTATCTCACGAGGGTTAGGCTAACCCAGTGTGGCTAGCTGTTATGCTAGCTCCAGAGTGTTTTTAGCTCATGATTCCTGATTTTTTTTCCCATCTCTCCCTTCTTGAACACAGCTGATTTCTTTGAATGAGTGATGAACCGCTCCAGTAGAAAGCAGTGAAGGCTGAGGAGACGTTAGATTTAGGTGTTTCTGAGCAGAAACAATGCTAACGTTCTTATGACCGTGACTTAAAACTGACACTAAGGGGAGCTAAAGAACAAACCAAAACTGCATAGTATGCTACTTTTTAAGGAAAAAAAATGCCTTTATTATAGCTTTTTTTCAAATTTATATTTTTGAGAACGTGAAAAATTATAATACAGATTTATTTTTTTGCAATACACATGTACTTTGGGTTTTTTGCCTCTTTTTACTATAAAACTTCAAAATGAATTGTTTTCAGTGCTTCATTGTAATTTATAAGTAAAGCTAAAGTAATCTCTCACTTTTAGTCTTCAAAGACAGAAGCTGGTGTAGAGTTTTCTTATATTTACATAAAATAGGATCACTGCTAACAAGGGACATTTAACGAGCTAAACCAAGAATATTTGGCTCATTTTCTTTGTGATAAAAAAACATTTTTCAATTAAATTTATTGTCTTTTAGTCTTATTTATGTACTGATTATATGTTTAGCAATGATAAAAGCAGGTGCATCTTAATTAAAAGTGTGTTCTTTATCATTATTGTGCTTCGTCTGCTTGTCAAGGTCAAATATTTTCTGCAGCTTCACAAAATCAACTTTACAAAGCAAACATCAACATAAAGCAGAGTTGTTTTTTTTTAATCAGTTTACAGGTTTGGAACATTTAGGTTTGTATTAGCCCAGAAAAGGCCTCAGCAGTAACCAGAGAAACCAGGTTTGGTTTTCGAGACAGTTGCCAGTCTTCCCAGCAGTCAGTGGAGCAGCCAGCAGTTTCTCCCTCAGAGACACTGAACTGTATTGGCCGCTGTGTAAAATCAGCATTAACTCTGGTTGTACTCCTCTAACAGGCTAATGGACGTTGGCTGGCTGTGCTGGTGGTCCATCTTCTCAATCCTATTTTAAGACGGTTCAATCGCCTAAATCCAGATTTACTATAAGAAGCAGCTCTGTTACAAACAGTGGAAGCTGAAGGCTCCAGTGAGTCCTTAAAACTATGGGTCAAGCATACGCTCTGTTGTCAGATAAATAGCTTTTATTCTGATATTTTCTCAAAGGATCACAAGTTTATTAATAATATACTGAGTAGACGCACTAAAACAACTATTTTTTACCCTAAATGTGATTAAAAGTATATTATTTGTTTGAATATTTACTTAGAATAAAAATTGTAACAGAATGAAATAAGATAAAATTGGTGAAAAACCTTTAATGACATAAAAATATAAAAGAAATATATTTAAAAATTGTTCTCCAACTCCATAGTAGATGTAAAAACTTGTAATATTTAATTATATTTTGCATTTCTTTGAGAAATCTTTGATTTTTTTTCACACATTAGTCTCATTACAGTAACTGTGTTCCACTTCTGATTACAATGATGTAAAGTCCTGGTGTTCTAGGAAGTCTCTGCAGCGATCTCATTAAAGGGTTATCTCTCCTTTGGGCTTAAAGATTAGGACTGGCTGTGCATCGAGTTTCAGGCAGAAATCAAAGGTGCCACACAGTCTTCTCCGGCCGCTGTTCCACCACCAGCTCCCTGCAGGATTTGTGTACGAACCCTGAGACCCCTAAAGGAGGAATGGGTTCCTACGGATCGAGCCTGGATGACATCCTGGAGGAGGACATGCACCACTGGTACACAAAGTTCATGAGGGAATCTCCGTCAGGACTCATCACTCTGTTCGAGCTCAAGACGATGCTGGAGATGAACGGAATGACAGAGGAGGCCAGCAGCTACGTGGACCAAGTCTTCCTGACCTTCGACATGGACGGGGTAGGAACCAACCTGCTGTTTCATCCTTTCTGCAGCAACACTCATTGATGCATTATTGTAAAATTATTTGATATTATGAGACGTGATGAAGAATGTTTGACTTTTAAAGAGGAAGATTTTATGCTAGACTGCACTTTTAGTTTCATAAAACATAGAATAAAGGCCGATTTATTAGTACTTATTAGTGTATGCATGCATCCCTGTAGCCACAATGCTTTTGTCTATCTAATAAAATGTTAAAGGGGTTCATTCTGAATTTTTAAAATTCTTAGTTAAACTTAATGACGTTGCAGTGAAAGCAGAGATGTTGACACTCTGTTCTTTGTCTTCCTTCCACAGGATGGCTATTTAGACTTTGTTGAATACATTGCAGCTATAAGTTTACTACTGAAAGGGGAAGTAAACCAGAAACTAAAGTGGTACTTTAAGCTTTTTGATCAAGACGGAAATGGGAAAATTGACAAAGAAGAACTGGAAACTATATTTAAGGTAGAGTTTTGTTTTCTGTTGATTTTTATTGTCAGATCGCTGCAGCTTGGCTCATCAGAGTGTTGAAAACAGGTCATGAACTAATCTGGGCTCCCGTTACCTCACCACTGAGCTAAATGCAACCTTTACTATTACCTAATTCACAGACCTAAGAAGTCACCAAACAACCACACATCTTAATACATACTCACCTGCGTGTGCTTAATTAGACTAACATTGCTGATGCACAAATAATTTATTGTCAAAAGCACTTTGGTGGGTAATAAATGTGAAAAACCAGTTAATATTTTGTGTTTTATTGGTTAACACTATTTTAATTCTGTAAAGTTAATGCAAATCTCATTTTTCAGGCTATTCAAGACATCACCAGAAGTTATGACATCCATCCAGAGGAGATTGTGACTCTTATATATGAGAAAATTGACATCAAAAGAGAAGGTAATAACGAAATCACTGTAATCACCGTAAGAGACATTATTTGACATGTTAGAGATTTCTTTACCAATTTTCAAATGTTGTAGGTGAACTGACGCTAGAGGAGTTCATCAGTGGAGCGAAGGAGCATCCGGACATCATGGATATGCTGACGAGGATGATGGATCTTACTCATGTCCTGGAAATCATCATCAAAGGTCAAAAGAGGAAAGCTGTGAAATGAGTCCAGCAAGCGGGACTGTGGTTGGAGTTCAGCGTTGAGAAAAGGCCGGTTGGAAGAGTTAATCCAATCTCCGACTGCATAAAATTAACCAACTGAGCTGTGACACGACAGGAAAGAGAATTTCCATCTCTTTCCTCCTCTGCTAGAGCTCTCAGTGCTGCGTTGACACAGCTTTGTTTAGGCGTAAAACACGTTTTGAAAGAGGTTTTTTTCTGTGAGAAGAGGCCAATCTTCTCCAGGGTTCCCCATATGACTAGAAGTTGTGCAAATAAGGTCAGAATTGTTCATTTTGGTGAGAGCTCACTGAGCTGGGAATGTTGCACTGGCTTCTTCATGAGCAGAAATATCAGAAACAAAAAGGAAAAACAGCTTCATGCAATTTGGTTTCATAAAAGAATTTAAGCCGGACTCTGAACGATAAATTATCAGTTTTAAAACTAGTGACTACTAGATGTTGTCTTTATGTACCGGATGTGTGATATATTACAAAGTTTTGCTACTTTTAAGATTACAATGCTGCCTTTATATATATATATATATAAAAAGCAATGTTTATGTCAAAGTTGTACATATTTTTTTTAGGAAACTATAAGAATATTTCTTACACAGATTAGGATAAGAGTGTGGATGAAACATATTTCAAACTGCAGTAACTGAACTAAAGTAAATGTCTTTTTTTTTAAACAAGTTTTTGTGTGTGTTTCAAAAAGGGAATCTGCTAAAAGTTGGATCTGATTCAGAGCTCAGGGATGCCCTCTTGTGACGACAACTGTTGTGTGGTGAAAGTCACCAATACCCATTCAAAACATGTATCAAATAGAAGCCAGCACTTTAAAAATGTAAATGCACTCACCTGGTGCAGCTGATCAAACCTTATTTAAATCAATTTTAAATCTACACGTTGACTTAATTTAGTTTTTAAGGGTTTTTCAGGTTATTTTTGTTTGCAAAATGTGCAAAAGACAACAGAAAACTAAATGACCTCAGTCCGTTCTTTACTTTATATGAGATCAGTTTGCACCAAAGTGTGGATATAAGCTGATCAGCCCATACTGAAGGTTATTCAAACACTGTAGTCTGCATGGTTAATAATTTGACAAGAGGTTCATTTTGGTGCACAATGTCCAGAAATGAGAAATTCAAAGACAGTGGGTTGTGTAAATCAAATAAAGATAAGGTTTGACTCTAAATAGCACTCAGAGGTTTCCCAAATTTGTCGGATGATGCAGTTGCATAACTGCGTGGATCAACCCACCGTTGGTCATCATATAAACGGCGGCGTCTGTTCTCACGCTTTGCACTGCACACTGCTTCCTACTGTCTGCCACCACAGCTCAGGAACAGCCATCCACCTGCAACCATGCAGTCTGCCGAGACCAAGCTCAACAGAAACAGCCTGATTCTGACTCTGAAACGCTACAGCTCAGCCGTCAGCGACATGGAAAAGACAGTCCTCCTGCCGAGCCTGCTGCGAGACGTGCCCTCCGACTGCGAAGCGGCCAGAGAGACCTGCAGGGATCTGTATGCCAACTACATGATGCTGAAAGCCGTCCGAAACACTGTGGAGAGCAGCCTGGTTCTGCTGGACGACCACAAGGCCAAGAACGCAGCGCTCATAAAGACCCCAGAGCCTGTCGTCGATGCTGATCCTGAAGCACTTTTTCTCTTCCATCTGAGAGGAATGTTTTTGGTGATGAGCGATCTCACCAAAAAGACTAAGAGCCTCACTGAGAAGTACTTGGACATAATTGGCGTGGCAAATTAGGGCTGAAACATAAAATGGGCAAACATGAAGAAACATCTAGTGTCCGTGTGTCATCTGATAAGATCTAAAGGCTGATGTTTTCATTCAGTGACTCCAAACGACTTTGTGAATATGGAATAAATGTGCTTTGCCAAAACTAATCAGCTGAACCTCTTTTTTCTCCTAATAGCTGTTTTATTTTCACAATATTGCAAGAAAAGTTGCAGATATCTTCAGAATGACTGTAGTCAGAAAATGATTAAATTTTGATTTTTTATTTACATACTTATATTTCAAACAAGTTACAGATGACAAAAAGTTTGCACTCTGTCCTCATCTTCCTTCCATTCTTCATCTCAGCAGCAGATTAGCGCACAGGATAGAATGGCTCGGTGATTTCTGCGAAGGTCTTTTTTTCTGGTGAGATTTAAAAAAAACAACTTTAATGCAAACAAAAAGATCTTTATGCAATAAATTTAGCTTGCCATAGAGCATCAAATTCACAGAAGTGCCTGACTTGTGATCCGAACATACAGAAACTACAGAAAAGTGAAACAAAATGCACAAATTTTATTTTAAAGTTGAAAGCAACATGTTTAAAAATGAAATAAAAAGTGAAGCACTGCATCTTCTTGTCTTTAAACACATGCATCAGCTGAAAATCACATACATTTTTTATTTAAACGGGTAAAAATCCCATGAGGATTAAAATCTCCTTTTCAAGAGAGACCTGGACAAGAAGGAATATTCTGGTGAAGTTTGAGCAAACTTTCTGCAAAAGCACAGACAAATTCTAGAAGCTTGACTTACCCTTTGGTGGAAATCTCTCTGGGTGAAGTTTGACGTACTCGTACATGTCTCGATCCGCTCTGGCATAGGCGTAGTTTTCATATCTTGTAACATGATAACCGATGAACCAGCCAATTGCTGCCAAAAGAAGCTGTCGATGAACTCCTAAATAACATAAATAACAACAATTTCAGCATTTAAAACTGTAGCATACAACTTAAAACAAACATTTTAAATGTACAATTCAAACAGGTCAGTACAGTAACATTTCCAATGGATGCATAACATACTAATGACAAAATAAACCCTGTCAGACCCCTGCACTCCAACATGAAGCTAATTCCAAAGGCTATATCTCCCAGTCCAGTCCCAGCTGTTCTTGGAACAACAAATAAACCAGGCTTCTGAGATTAAAGTGAGGCAAACGTGGCTCAGGGGAAGAGAGGCCATCTACCATCTGAAAGACCGGGGTTCAATCCCAGTCTCAAGCCATGTGTCAAAGTATCCTTGGGCAAGATACTGAACCCCCAACTACCCTTCAGGTCTCCCTTGAAAAAGAGATTAATCTCAATGGGATATTACCTGGTAAAAGAAAGGTTAAAAGTGTGTCCTTGTGGGGGTCAAAGAGAAATCAGTTTTTTGTTTTTTTTAAGGCCAGGGCTAGTCAATCCTGGTCCTTGAGGGCCACTACCTGCATATTTTCTAAAATTTCCTGCACCAACACACCAGGTTTAAATCAATGGATGATTAACAGAATTCTGAAAAACCTGACATACCAAAGAGTTGATTCAATCACTCAGGTGTGTGATGGAGCAGGGAAACAGCTAAAAACATGCAGGGCACTGGACTTCCAGGACCAGATTTGAATACCCCTGCACTAGGCCATTGAAGGTCTTACAAGTAATGAAAATGAACTAAAATTCTAATTCTTACATGAATGCCAGTGTGGCGAAGGGACAGCCAGGGATCAGGAGGGAATCGAGGTTGTCCACTGTTTGGGAGATCAGTGCTCAATCCCCGGTCTTGAGCTAGAAACAGAACCCGCCTCTTGTCTCGGGTGATGTAAAATATATTCCCTCTGTTCCAAATTTACACAACGTTGTACTGTGGTAGGTATGTGGCCACAAATCAATTCCCTTTCCTGTTACTAGTGATACCAGAACAGGAGAAATGTGGTCTCTTTTCACAGCACCCCTCAGAATAGCTGAGTTTTGGATCAACTGGAAAAATGTTGAGGGAACCATATAGTTACCCACCTCCAACAGTATCCAGGTATACACGCCACAAATATACGCACTAGTTTTTCCAGCATCAATCTGGAAAACATACTTTTAGCTTCTGCACTAACAATGTTGCTTTTAAAGTTACTGGACCTTAAACAAAACGAATACCAATTAAAAAAAATCACAGGCTTTAACATAAAAGTTATCCAGTATAGTACTGGAAACTGAAGGAAATTAAGACTCTGTCCCAGTTTGCATGTCTAGGATATTCACCGGCTGTATTCAAGCAGAACATTTAAAGCATGCAGGATAGTGGTTCCCGTGACCCGGATTGTATAAACAACGATTTAATGTATAGTGTTTAAATTGTGTACAGCAGACCACACACTTGTCATTCGCTGCAGACAAAAACAGCTAAGTGCTAACCTGTTTTGAGCGGCGGCCTGTGTTGGATAGCATTATTAAGAATGGCGGAGCACCAGCCGATGCCAGCCAGCCACACCGAGTTCCTGTTCACAATTCTCGGAGGAGGGAGAGACTTCGCCTCTTCTGGAATAAGACCCATCTCCACAAAATTAGCCTGAAACCAGCAGTATTTTTGGTGACCTATCGGCTGTGTACGCTAACGTATTAGCTATCACCTCTCGTAGGAACTCAAGGACGTGGTGTGCAACCGAATGAACCGTCCGGACGAAACGACCGAGAACAGTTCCACCTAATCTGTTTCCTAGCAACCACGACAAGAAGACAAAACCTTTGATTAGCTAGCTCGCTGCTGAGAACTACGAGCACAGATAATTATATTAGTAAAACCATAAAGAGATAAAACTCGGCTGCCAAAACTTTAATTTTGTGTCGCCAGTTCACATTGATCTATACGTAAACAACAAACACTGAAAGCAAGATTCCTTTTTTTATTATTAGATTTCCCCCCACAGCCTAAATGCACAGAAACCACATTAAATTGAAAGTGAATGATTTGTCTATGAAGTGTACTGAAGTAAAACTTATCGGATTAGCCGTACATAAGTCAATGACATCATTGAATGCACCCCCCTCCTTTTCCCTCCCCCTCGTCCTCCCTCGTTAGACGGACACGGTTGCCATGTCCGCTTATTATAAGAGACTTTGGGCTTGCATTTCTGTAAATTCGCTTAAAAATATCAAAAATATCGGTCTTTTTGTCTTGTTTAAAAACATATAGTTACTTTTTTAAGCTCTGCCACGTTTAATAAAGATTGGGTAAATAAAACTATATTAACCTGCTGAGGCATTTTCTGCATCATTAAACCTTTAGTCTTACTGAGGGTTTAATTTTGATTATCAGGTAAACTTTTATTTGTAACAAGACTTGTTATTCGTTTTACATTAATGTGATAGTTCTAAATAAATGTATATTATTTAGAACTAAATAAATGTATATTATTTGTATTGTTAAATTATCTCGTCTCTCGTCTCGTCTTCTTCTGCTTATCCGGGTCCGGGTCGCGGGGGCAGCATCCCAATTAGGGAGTTCCAGACAGTCTTCTCCCCAGCCACTTCTACCAGCTCCTCCGGCAGGATCCCAAGGCGCTCCAGGGCCAAACCAGAGATATATTTTCTCCAGCGTGTCCTGGGTCGACCCGGGGGCCTCCTGTCGGCAGGACATGCCTGAAACACCTCCCTGGGGAGGCGTCCAGGGGGCATCCTAACAAGGTGCCCGAACCATCTCAACTGGCTCCTTTTGACATGGAGGAGCAGCGGTTCTACTCCGAGTCTCTCCCGAATGTCCGAGCTCCTCACCCTATCCCTAAGGCTGAGCCCGGCCACCCTGCGGAGAAAACTCATTTCGGCCGCTTGTATCCGCGATCTCGTTCTTTCGGTCATTACCCAGAGCTCATGACCATAGGTGAGGATTGGGAGGTAGATTGACCGGTAAATCGAGAGCCTTGCTTTCCGGCTCAGCTCCTTCTTCACCACAACAGACCGGTTCAGCGTCCGCATCACTGCAGACGCTGCCCCAATCCGCCTGTCGATCTCCCGCTCCCTCCTTCCCTCACTCGTGAACAAGACCCCGAGATACTTGAACTCCTCCACTTGAGGCAGGATCTCTCTCCTGACCTGGAGTTGGCAATCCACCCTTTTCCGACCGAGAACCATGGCCTCAGACTTGGAGGTGCTGATCCTCATCCCAGCCGCTTCACACTCGACTGCGAACCTCCCCAGCAAGAGCTGTAGGTCAGAGCCTGATGAAGCTAGGAGGACCACATCATCTGCAAAAAGCAGAGACGAGATTCTCCTGTCACCAAACTCAACACCCTCCACAACACGGCTGCGCCTAGAAATCCTGTCCATAAAGGTTATGAACAGGACCGGTGACAAAGGGCAGCCCTGGCGGAGTCCAACCCTCACTGGGAACAGGTCCGACTTACTGCCGACTATGCGGACCAGACTCACACTCCTCTGGTACAGGGACTGAATGGCCCTTAACAAAAGACCATCCACCCCATACTCCTGGAGCGCCCCCCACAGGGTGTCCCTGGGGACACGGTCATAAGCCTTCTCCAAATCCACAAAACACACAAAAAAAAAACTCCTCTGTGAACCGTCACCTTATCGTGGTGGAGGAGTTTGAGTGCCCTAATGATCCTAGGAGCTATGTTGTCTGGGGCACTTGTGCCCCTGGTAGGGTCACCCATGGCAAATTGGTCCTAGGTGAGGGGTGAGACAAAGAACGGTTCAAAAGACTCTTCATGCAAGTACAATCATCGAGCCAGTGTACCCGGCCCGGAGGGTTACCGGGGTCCCACCCTGGAGCCAGGCCTGGGGTTGGGGCCCGTGTGCGAGCGCCTGGTGGCCGGGCTTTCGCCCATGGGGCCCGGCCGGGCCCAGCCCGAACTGGATACATGGGCTCATCCACCTGTGGGCCCACCACCTGCAGGAGGAACATGAAGGGTCTGGTGCAATGTGGATCGGATGGCAGACCAAGGCGGGAGCTTTGGCGGTCCGATCCCCGGACACAAAAACTGGCTATCGGGACATTGTTAAATTATAATTATTTTAACAGTTAAATAGTTTACTTTTCAGTTAGAATTTTTCAACAGTTTGAAATTATTTGTATTTATGTCAGTTTAATGTAAAATGTGTTCAATGTTTATCTGTTTTATGTAATTGTATTTTAGTATTGTTTTTATTTTGTTCAGTCTGTGATCCTAATACTAAGAGGGGGAAAAAAAAATCTATGTCACACTACTGGGATATCAGGAAGTTAAAAAAAATATTTCTTTAATCTTAAGTGTTGACAATTCAAAAGCGTTTATTTCAAAGTAAAAGCCCAGTTTTCTTCAACAGATAAAAGGTCAGTAAACTGTTTTGCTTATGCATGTCACTGAAGGTTTGATGAGGCACTTAGATGTTTTCAATGCATGTTAAGTAAAAAAAGAATTTTTTTAAAATGGTGCCTAAAATGATTTGCCATGATTTTGGGGAAAAAAAATTGATATATTGTAATTTAAGTGATCTATGCATCCTTTGTTTAACAGTCTCTATTTGTTTTGTATTTGGGGGCAGGCTGCTTGTTTTGGCTTGTTTTTGTAATCCTGGCTTCTTGTTTTTCTCACAATATCTGGCAACCCTGCAGCCAGGCTGCTGCAGCGCTGCCTTCTAGGACAGCTCCTCACAGCCGGGGAAATAATGCCCTGCCCAGCAGCGGTTTTGCTTATTTAAGGAGGCGACCTATGCATAACAAGTAGTTATAAGTCCGGGGACATCCCCGTGTGTTTTGGTAAGTGCAAATTATTTCCTGTCTCGACTCACTGGGCAGACTTTGATTTTCCTTCTCCTCCTCCTCCTGCATCTGCAGATAGTGGCCAAAATGGCTAGAATCGCACGGTAGCTCTGCTAGTAGCTACTGTTGCTAGCTTCGTTCGCCCCCTTTGAAGGTAAATGGTTATTGACAAGAAGTGTAATGCCGAGTGAGAGTTAACACGAGCTGAAGGCTTTAGTTTTCGCTTTAATAAACTAAAGAAGGGAGGAAAAGAGACGCGACACGGAGAAGATGTTCATATTATATTCAAGCTAGCTTTAAATTGATCCCCCACTGATCCCAGTGGCATCAACATTGACAATTTGTTTTCTCACAAGCAACAGTTTAAGGTTAAAATTTGTTTTTGCCGTGATTGATTTAGTTTTAATTCACGCCAAAAACGAACAGATATAACGGTACTGTTTATTAACACGATGCTGCTTATGTCTCCCAGTTTGCATTTCTGGAGTTTAAATTTATTTGGAAATGGTGAAACAAGAACGTTTTATCGCTTTCAAATCTTAATTCTACAGTTTACATGACAAGCTGCACATTACCCATCCTTGTTAGGATCAGGGATGGAGGTACAACAACATAAACCTGTTTTATAAATATGTATAGACATGTTTTAGACTCACATTGTTCAGCTGTTTTAATCATTATATGGTACCAGAATTAATTTACGGGTGAGGAGGTTTTTTTCTCCTGTGAACAAAATCATATCATCATAAGTAATTCTTTTATTTTAATTTGAACAATGTGTAGGGACAATTTTAAAGGCCCCATATTATGAAAAAAAAAAAAAACACTTTCTAAAGATCTTCTAACAGTCATGTCAGACCCAAAGACTGTGTCTGAGACCCAAAAGTGAGAAAATATTTTCACCGTTTTCACTTAATCTCATTTATGGGGAATGTGTTTTGAGCTAATGCTAAAACGGGTGGTTTAAAAATCTTTCCCCTACTGACATCAAGAAGGGAAAAGACCACTCCTCTCTAGAGGACAGAGCCAATCACGAGCACCTTTGTCTACCTGAGCCCACCCCCACTCTTTAAAAACCACGGGAGCACTCATCCTCACAAACATTAGCAAACAGTCATGGTGAAACTACGAGCAAAGCACGGCAGTTGCTTCGTAGATTATTGATCAACGAGCACAAAAGTCTATTTTACTGACTTTCATCTGAGCCCCTGAAGACCAGGTTCAGAGAAGCTGGGATCCCCAGCTTCCCCGCCCGTTTGAAAGGAAAGTTTTGCTTCAGGAGGTTGGATGAGGGGGTGGAAGAACAACAGCTGCACTTAAAGTAAGGAATAATTTGACCAATGCAGAGCTTTTACATGTTATTGAGAAGTAAAAGAAGTGATTCAGAGTGGATAGAAAGTGCATTATATGGGACCTTTAGCCCTCTCACTGTCTTTGGGGGTCAAATTGACCCCTAAATAATTGACCCCTAAATGACTAGAAAACTTCATAGCCCCTAAAATAAGGACAGTACAAGGGTTAAATAAAGTTGATCATTTCAGAAAAGACAATAACTATTTTTATTTTACAGATTTGAGAAGTAAAATGTCAAAATAACAGTTTTCCTCCAAAATAGGGATTCACCAAAATGAAAAATTTGGCCAAAACCAAAAATGAGGAAACCCAGGCCGAAAACCGAAACACACGGTACTACCCTCACTCAAATCGAGGCATTGCAATAAATCAATTGCAAAACTATGAAAACAATGGTGAGAGGAGGGAAAAATACTGTCTGTAACTTGGAGAAGCCCCTGTCTGACAATGTGACAGCAGCAGCAGCCACGTTAGGGAGGGGAGAAAAAAAGACTCTGGTTCGGGTCTGACTCGGGTCCACTCAGGGCTAGACTGGGACGGAAAAACGTCATGGCAGCTCAGCATGATCTTACAGGTGATGTTCGGTTTCTGTCCGGGGGGCTTGAGGGCTGTAAGCCGTGTCACTCTGAGCCGCGCACCGTTCCAGCGCTCTGCAGCGGGAGGAGAAACGAGCCGCAGTGCAGACGACTCGTTGCGGTCCGGTCCAGCTCAAAATCACGAGCAGAGACAGTGAAATAAGTCCAGACTGCAGACATGCTGGCTCTTATCCTTTTCTCGTGTGCTGGCTGCGCTATTTGCTCGTGGCATCAATGTGTGTTGTTTCGGTGATTTGGGCTAAAAACCGAAAATGCACTTTTGGGTCACTATCTTCCAAAAATTTTCAGTGACCGAAATTTCGGTGCATCCCTACTCCAAAACCTTTCAGTTTACTTATGATTTTTAAAATAATGAGCTTAAGATGAACATCACACTCACACACTGAGATCCAAAGAAAGTCACATCTCCCTCACAGTTTCTCCAGAAGCTGATCTGAGTCATGAAGATGCTAACCCCTTTTCAGTCACCTCTTCACTTATCAACTGTTTTTATTCAAAATTTTCTTCTTCACAGATTAGAATGAGCATGGAAGATTATGACTACTTGTTCAAAATAGTTCTCATAGGAAATGCTGGAGTTGGGAAAACATGTCTCGTCCGGCGCTTCACTCAGGTTTGTATTTTACTACGTTGTTATAAACATAAAAACGTGAGTTAATTTACATTTTGTATTTTTTTATTTTAGGGCCTTTTCCCACCTGGACAAGGGGCTACTATTGGTGTAGATTTCATGATCAAAACTGTGGAACTCAAAGGGGAGAAGGTCAAGGTAAGTCAGGATTACGTTGATGTTTTAAAAGCGTAAAAGAGTATTCATTTCTAGTTTGTAATAGTGGTAATCTCATGTTTACTGTTGTTTTCCAGTTGCAGATTTGGGACACAGCTGGACAGGAGAGATTTCGCTCCATTACTCAGAGTTATTACCGTAGTGCCAATGCCCTCATTCTCACGTATGACATTACCTGTGAGGACTCCTTCAGGTGCCTTCCAGAGTGGCTGAGGGAGATTGAGCAGTATGCCAACAACCAAGTTGTGACTATATTAGTCGGTAAGAAAACCCCGCCTTCTTCTTTTAATGAATAACATTCCTTTGTGTGCAATGCACAGCATTTTTAAGAACAGATTGGCTAAATAAAAAAGGACATTGTGCTGCTTTGTGGTTTCTTTTAAATCCTCATCACTTGCCTGGAATGAAGTACTCACATTCTTTGCTGAAGTTCATCTCCCACACACCTCCATTCCCATCTGTTTCATTACACACACTGTCCAGTCAGACTGCTTCTCGGAATGATTTACTGTGATACATGAAGACATGCTCTCAGTTGCTGACAAATTCATCTTGTGTGTGTTTTTTTTCTTTAGGTAATAAAATAGATTTGGCAGACAAGAGAGAAGTTCTCAGGCAGAGGGCTGAAGACTTCGCTCAGGCTCAGAGCATGCTGTATCTGGAGACGTCAGCCAAAGAGTCTGACAACGTTGAGAAACTTTTCCTCGACCTGGCGTGCGAACTCATTCGAGAGGCCAAACAGAACAAGCTTGATAACAATGACACTGCCCCAATGCCCGGTGAGGGTAAAACCATCAGTTATTTGAACTGCTGCAGTCTCAATTAAAGGAAGCTCAGTGGCCTGGCTGTGTTAACATGGTAGCCATTGACAGTAGAAAATAAATGGCTGAGCCCCAATGCCTCTGTCCATCTAAAATGGCATGAAGCCACCACTTTGTTTGGAAATTTCTACTTTCAGGCCTTCTTTAAGCTGTACAAGAGAGCTAATCACTTTTATTTTTTAAAAAGCTACCACCATTGATGGCACTCTTTTTTTTTTTTTTTCCCTCCCTGGAACAGAAAGTAATTGTTCAGTACTTTCTGTAATCTGAGCAGGGCTTCATTTTTATCCTTCTAAATAATGAAATGGCAGGATTTTCCTGCTCGGGCTTCAGAATCCATTTTTCATCCAACATTAGTATTCACCAGCAGTATTACTAGAGCATAAAACAGCTCTGCCAGGTATTTTGTTACAAATTCCTCTCAGCTGACATGTTTCATGGCCTTTGGAGGTTGTCAGTTATGTTTACATATACTACATTTTTGAGATTACCAAGTTTGATCAAGTTGCAAATAATAAAAAAAAAAAAGCTTTGAAATTTGACCCAACATTTAGTTGCACCTGTCTGCTCTGAGAATCACATCCATTACTACCTTTGACATTTCCGAATCATTTTTGCACCTATCATTACATACTGTGAAATGTTTTTTTCCTAATCAAACTTTTTTACTTGCTGCTAGATTATGTTTTTATGTCAACTAACAAAAACAGAAACGCATAAAAACGACAGTATTGTGTGATGCTATTATTATTTTATTTAGTGTTCTGGCAGGGCTTGTGATAGGTGATTTAGTTTGAGGCAGTTGGAAAGCGCTCTATTAAAACAACTGATAAGTAGTTTATTCAGCTAAGAATTTATTTTTGATTGTCGGTTGTTTGTTTTTGTTATTCATACAGGTGACTTTTTCTGTATTTGTTGCTGCTGCCTAGTCATGAAATTGAAGGAATTTGTCCATGTAGTTCTATATAACTCGTACTTCATATGCTTTTTTTTGGTAATTTTCCTTAATTGTTCAGCATGATAGTGTCTAAAATTATGTTTCTTTTATTTGCCATAACTGCAATCTGCTGTATTGCACAATGCCATTTACTGCACACTTATAATTTTTTTAAATTGTAACATTTCGTCATTGGTTGTACAGATTTAGTACGGTAGTACATTTTGGCACTTTTTAAAAAATTCATTTTTAGTAATCTTTCTGTTAGAATGGTGAGCATTCTGTTTTTTGCCTTGTACTTTAGATTTAATTGCAGCTACTTGTGGTTAATTCTTTGCATCTTCCTGTCAACTCAAAGTGGGAAATACAACAGAAATGCTGTTGGGATGTTGTGCTTTTTTGTGTACAAAATAACCTCTAAAATACTCTGTAAAACATTAAACGACTACACTAATTATTGTGTATTTGCGATGTATTTTTTGCAGGTTGGGTGTGATTTTTTTGAAAGACAGTACTGTGAAAAAGCCTTTTTAATTTAGCTTCAGTGAGCCAGGCATGGGAAGGGGAATGTTAGAAAACATTTGGGACTGTCAGCTAGTATTGTCCAGGGTATTGTCAGATTTAATAAAATAATACCAGTAAAATACTGTAAGATTTTGATTTAGTACGCCATATCGTCTAATAAAAAGTATGATTGGTAGCAACAGTTTACTTTTCATAGTGTGGTTAATATCCCAAATACACCAGTAAAGTATTGAAAGTAAACCCTGATTTTACAAAAGAACACCATAAGCTATCAGTTGCAAACTGGCCTCGTAGAACCAAGAACATCCTAATAAAAGCCTGGAAAATTTTTAGTCATAGTCCAGGACTTGCTAAATAAATGTTATTTACTTTGTGAACTGCCTACAAGCATTTTAATTGGTTATATAAAGGTTGAAAAAGTTATTCAATTTTACACATTTTTCTCTTGTACAGTATTTAGTCACGATTAGGTAAATTGCTGCACTTTCTTATCAACATAAGTAACAACAACGATAATAATTGCAGGTTATGACACCCAACGCCTGACAACATTTGGGCTTTTATTTTGAACACCTTACCGGAAGTAATTTATCTACTTAACTAGAGTGTCACGTGACAAAAACCGGGGACTACGGACAATTTCAGCGACTTCCTGCTTCTCTCCAGTTTTAACATAAACACTAACAGTTAAAGTATAATTAATGTGACATATGTTTTGTTTAGGTAAAAATTAATGGTAAACATTTAAACTGTATGATGTTCTCGAGTCAAGTGCCAGGTTCTTACGTATTTCCGGTAACTGCCGCGTTCATCACCGCTTACCACTAGCTAGTTTTTAGTTAATTTTCCCGAAATTTCATTTAACGTGGCACATAAATTACTCTGCTGGTGGACAAGACGGTCTCTGTTGTTTTGTTGGGTTTTAGTTTACTGAGAAGTATTTCGAAATTGTCTTATTCAGATGCAGCTTTTGAGACGAACTTACTGCCCACATAAAACTCCAACTCCCATCAATCTTTGCGAGCTATCTACTGTACGACCCATCTGCTTTGTGTATATACATGTACGATTCTCTTAGCTTTATATAAGTAGTTAAATAGTTTTGAGGACTCGATGCCTGCTGATCGGAGGACTACTGCAGCTCTAGTTCACAAGCTGAATGGCAACACCTCTCTTGACCTGCTGACAGGAGGAATCTCACTTCCTTTCTTCTACGGGACAAGGATCCTTAGTGTAAACACAACAGAGATCATGCGCCCGTGTTAATCATAAGCTGAAGATTTACTGTGATTTAAACCAACTGAATGATGGCTGGAGTCAGGACGCAGGGTCTGGACAGAGCTGCAACTACCTGCATCCTAGTGTTGTGTTGCGCTGGTTTACACGTGACTTCTCTAAAATCGCAACTTTTCACCAGACTGGGAGCGCTGCGTTATTCCACTGAGCCCCCCATCAGCTATAAAACATTTTACTTTGAGCAGCAGGTGAGTTAAAACATGTCTTTTTATTTGAGTAATTCAAGTTTTTGCTTAAAATTAATTTTTGTTTGTCTAGAGTTTTGCTGGTTTCTTCCTCTTAATTCTTTCTCTTTCACTTCTCCTTCAGTGCATCTTTTGAAAGCTGAACTTAGTAATGTAAATTAATCAGATTCAGCACCCATATTTCAGTTGGAAAGAGTGCAAATACTTCATAATGCAATTAGATAAGTAATTTTATCTATCTATCTATCTATCTATCTATCTATCTATCTATCTATCTATCTATCTATCTATCTATCTATCTATCTAAAGTTCACTCAGCCTTCTCTTTATTATGATCTATACTTTTACTAATTACTACTTCTTTATTTATTAGCTTGTCTTTATTGTGTGCTTTATACAAATAATTGCACCACTTGCTCTTTCTAAAATTCCCATCGCTCTTAATTCTATAGAGGTTCATGTGTTGTGTCTGCAGACAATAGGTGTTTCCATCTGGCTTCCTGTAGTGAAGGGAAAACCATCACAATTGGCTCTGTTCCTGCCAGCAGACTAGTAACCATCCTTACTGGCTCTGTGCCTAAAGAGGTCTCCAGGGTTCACTGAATATAAAACGTCTTAGCTCAGGGGGATTTGAAAGATCTTCATTCAGCCATTTTATCTTCTATTTATCGTTACTTCATGGGGACTCAGGTTGCATGTTGAGTGGTGTGTGTGAAGGTATGCAACGCATTTGCTTTAGTCAAAACACAGAGCCTGTGAGTACAGATTAAACGAGCCCCTATCATATTTTTGTCCTACAGACGTTCAGACAACACTAGATATGATTTCATAAAATTAAATTTATTATTAACCTGTTATTGGAAAAAATATGTAAAAATCTAGTCTGTTTTTGTTGTAGCAATTATGTAAAACGTACAGCCTGTTAGTGTAAAGCATTGTTTAAAAAAAAAAAGTTTTTTATTTTCAATGTTTACAGCTATTTTCCTTTTTTGCATTATATAAAAAAAATCTGGTCAGACAATTATGAGTTTTATTATGTCACTTTATTATAAAAAAAAATATGAGATTGTTTTATTGAGCGAACAACAAACTGATCTATCGCAGTAATTATGGACAAATTGGCCTCCACCAAGGCGATGTAACATTATTTCTGCTGTAAACAATGTTTGGACGTGCGGACAATGCTCCACATCTGTTCCAAGCCTCAGCATCCTGCCTAATCAACCAAGCTGACAAGAAGACTAAGATCATTTCCTCTCTTCTTACACCCCCGGTCTCGTCTGGTGTGGATTTCTTGTTATCTAATCAATGTGAAATTGTATGCCTCTTCGTGATAAGCACAACAATTAAAACCCTCGTTAACCCCCATTCAATACCGGCAGCAGATTGGCTGCAATCTCAAAATAATTACTAATCATTTAGCCTTTTCTACACTTTGTACTGCAAACGGGTGTGAAGGGTGTACCGAGTAATTTAGTTGTCATCAGGAAATCCTCTTGACTGCAATCTGTCTCCAGACAATGAATGGAAGTGTCCTTTAGCATCCTTTAAATTAACTGCTGTAGGTCTTCCTCAGCCTGTGCTCCACTTGTTTACTTTGCATGTCCTGGGAAACAAATGCAGCCTCTTGAATTGTGGAGTAGTTAACACACACATTGGTTGTGCAGCATTTGCTCTGAATTTAAATGGAAGCAAACCGCGGAGGAGCTGCCTGCTGTAGCCACAGGGTGGCACTACTTATCAGGGTCTGGACAAGTTATGAAACCAGATTAACAGGATGTGTGATGTGCATACTGAGTGGAAACAGCAAAGCACTTTGCATATTTAGTATTCTTTTAGATCCTAGGTTTAAAAGAGTTTTTATAGGTCAACCGCTTATGTCATATCTTTGAGAAGCCTGGCATAAAATGGAAAAATAACTTATAGCACAAAATGAAAGCAAGTGCTATGAGATCAAAGAGACAAAAGGTACTTTATTCAAAACAGTTTGATATTACTTTGCTCAGCCAGTGCCGCTGAAATGGTGCTTGGCTGCCAAACAGCTGAACGTTTCCTTTAAACCGTCTCATGGTCCCCTCACCCTTACTAAACACTGCCAAGTGTGAAGGAGTCAAGGCCTGAATGAACACATTGAGGCCCCAGAATCTTTTTGCTGTCACTGGCTCATAAAAACGCTGCCTCCTTTGTGTCCACCAAGGAGGGAAGAGAGCGACGATGGGGGGAAAAACAAAACAGAAACATTTTGTATTAAGTGTTGGGGCTGTTTCAAGGGGTGGACAACTCAGGAGCCTCATGGGGTTGTCTCCTCTTTGAGCCGTTGTTTTTCCCGTCTGCTTTTGTTTCCGCGGAGAACACGGGAAATATGCCCGAAAAGGGGAAGATACCCCAGAATCCCTGAGGTTTTACAAAAGGATATTCCAGAGCTAATCTAAAGTGGAACTAATGTGGCATTCTTTAAAAAAGGCTCCAGGATTTTTCTATACAAATTGGGGCTAATTACCTCAGAATTCAAAGTCGGTGCTGTGACTCCACAGCAGCTTGTGAGGTGAATCTCACTTTTGTTGACACGTGAAGCTGATTTATAAAACATTTTTCAACCAATTTTGAGATTGTATTTGCCCTCTGACTCCCTATTTGACTCAAATACCAAACATGTGCTTTTAATTTTACTTTAAAAGTTACTTATTAGTCAGTAGTTGTTATTTGAGTATTAATTCTAAAATATAACATCACCTCATTCATAACAAAGGTGTTGTTTTAGCCCCCCCCAAAAAGTATTTAAAATAATTTATACAGTTTTTTTTTACGAGGAACCAATATGTTTGTTTGGACTAGGTTTTTGTGTATTTTCTAGTGGGTCCAAAGCCCTGTAAAAACAATGCTTGTTAGCCGAAGTGTGAAAACACATCCCAGCTTTGTGTCAGGATTACAGGGCTGCTCACAGACACATCACGGTGATGCCACAATATAAGAAAACAGAGGAGGTTCACTGAAAATCTTTTAATGTGGTACAAAAACATGCCGAGGTGTGGCGTTTTTAAATCAAAAACTCACATTTTTTTTACCTTTGCTTCACTGCTTAGCTTTCAAAATTATGTCGAGAAAGATCTTGGACACCTTCGACGTGAGATCGTTATTTTATTTTTGTCCTGTTTTGTTTGTTGCAGATTGATCACTTTGGATTCCTCGAGGATGCCACCTTCAAGCAGAGATACCTGGTGGCCGACAAACACTGGCAGCAGCCTGACGGACCCATTTTGTTTTACACTGGAAACGAGGGCGACATCACCTGGTTCTGCAACAACACTGTAATTATCCAGCTCCCATCCTGCACATTTACATTGCACACACACATATTCCCCAGACTAATGCAACAACCTATTACTCCTCTCTCCTCAGGGCTTCATGTGGGAGGTTGCAGAACAGTTGGGTGCCATGCTGGTTTTTGCAGAACATCGTTACTATGGAGAGTCCTTGCCATTTGGACAAGACTCCTACAGTGTAAGTGAGGATGCACTTATTTAAAATTGTTAACAATTTGCATTTAGTATTTAATTTCATGTGTGTTAAGTATTTTTTGGATGACCTTTAATTTAAGAACCCCTCTCGCTTTCTGATTGCAGGACAGCAAACACCTGAACTACCTGTCTTCAGAGCAGGCTCTCGCAGATTTCGCAGTACTGATCCAAAACCTTAAACGTACGCTACCCGAGGCTCAGAACAGCCCTGTTATCGCCATCGGCGGTTCCTACGGAGGGATGCTCTCGGCCTGGTTCAGGATGAAATACCCCAGTGTTGTCATTGGGTAAGATATTCGTTTGACTTAAACAGCGTGGAAAATATTTGGTCCTAGATAAGATTTCTTTAGTCGTCTGTCTCAGCAATCGTGTTCCTAAATCTCACTCGGAGATAACTTGGGGTCTTTTTTGAGATAAATAAATAGAAACAGCTTTGCCTCTTCTTATATTTCAGAGCTTTAGCAGCCTCTGCACCGATATGGCAGTTTCCTGGAATGGTGCCATGTGGAGATTTCTTCAAAATAGTAACTCAAGACTTTGCTAAAAGTGGCTTTAACTGCGATGCAAACATCCGAAGGTCGTGGAAGGCTATAAATAACGTCTCCTCTACTGGTAAGTCACGCTGTAACAAGGGCTGTGAGGATTTGAACTGATACAATCTGCCTGATTAGTTTGTTTTAAAATACATGAATTATCTTTAATTTCTTCTTATACTGCAGGTACTCAAATTAAAACAAAAAGCAGATGTCTAAACAAATAGTTTACAACTAATAATAGTTTAATTAATAGTTATTCAGTTATTTACAGATGGTCGGTTGTAATTATAGGCTTTAATAATTGAATTATTATATAGGGTGCTCAGTTGTAAAATTTCTCCAGTTTTTTTTCTACATTTAATTCATAAAACTGATGAGAATAAGACCAGGATTTGACCCAGTCTGTCAATAGGGTTTTAATAAACAGCCTTTGGTTTTTTACTAGATCTTTAAAGATGTTTAAATAAATATACTTTATATTAAAAAATGACCCACAGACGTTAAAATCTTACATTTTTAACCTGCAGCAATTTCCTAAAATACACAGCTTAATGTTTGTATTTAAAAGAATCAAGTTTATCATTTTAAAATGTAAAAAATAACAAAGAATTAACCAGGAGCTAAAAAGTCATAGGAGATTGTCCCGTTTGACTGCATGGCTGCTCCCATTAAATGACTGAAACTGATCTCTCTACAAACTTAAAAAACACAATCTTTTATAAAATGGTACCTTCTAGGAAAATACTACCAAAGGGTCTCTTAACTACTTTTATACGCTTGAAATATTCTAATATTTCAGCTTTATCTTCCCAAGGCAACGACAAAATCAAGTTTTATTATTCGTTCTATGAGCTAAAAAATAATGTGAAGGGCATCATTCAGAGCAACACAAGCCGCATACATTTTTTTGTTAAATAGATTCATTTTGATTGTGTTAGTAACTGTCATCTTAAACAACATGGGTGTCAAGTCCTTCTGAATGATCTTAATCAAATTAAATTACTCTTAAATATGGCTACAGGAACGTTAATTGAAGCTGTTTGGAGCAAATTTCTCATTTATTTTCCATTTTTTCCAGAAAAATTTTCATTACAGCAGAAAATAAAACAGATCAAATAAAAATATCCTCTTATTGGAATAATAATAATGATAAATCATCCCATTTTAGCACCAGAAAATTCAAGTATGGTCCACATAATGAATAATCCTAATAAAACACGTGGATATTGTATCTTGCATTATAAATAAAATTGTAATTACACTTTCTTTTCTTTCTTTGGAAAAGCGTCTGGTCTTCAGTGGCTGTCAGAAGAGTTCAGTTTATGCACGCCTCTCAAAAACAAGAATGATGCCATCGGCTTCAAGAGCTGGCTTCAGGAGACCTGGGTGAACCTGGCCATGGTGGACTACCCGTACGAAGCCAGTTTCCTCCAGCCGCTGCCCCGCTGGCCAATCCAGGTACCAAACCAAAACTATCGTCGAGGCGTTGAAGCCTCGTTGTTTAGAATTCAGGCTCACATTTGCATAATCTCTTTAATTTTTGTTCACCATTGATTAAGCGGCTTGTCCTTAATGAACATGTGATTGTTTCCCAAGTGTTTGTTGTTGTCTTTCAAGCCTTTATTTACAGCAGCTGTCAACGAACTTCATTAATATTCATAAGGAACACGTTTCTTTTAGATTTAAAGTATCCTTTAGACAAGTCGCAACAAGTTTAGCCTCCGTTCTTCCTGTCCTGTCTCTTGAAGTCTTTTCATTTGCACACTCCAACATCAGATTCTGTTGGGACCGTCACATGGCTCCGCAGAAAGAGGACAAGCTGCTCACGAGGCGTCAAACAAAAAGTTCACTGTTGTTTAAAATCGACTGAAACAAATTTAGACAAAATCACATAGGAAGAAATCTAATAAATACTACAAACACCTGTAGATATCATGCTTTTTTTTTCTTTTTACACTTTTTAAGAACTTTTCTCAACATTCCAAAAAAAATGTTATATTTCATATAAACAAAATTATGAATTTTTTTTTTTTATAAATTATTTGAGGTTTTACATCAAACTTTACTCTCTACGCCTCTTAGGGGTCCCCACAGAAATCCCATTCTGACACTATTATGATAAATTTTAATTATTTATCATGAATAAATCCAGCAGCGCCACGTGAAATAAAACGCTAAATGGTCACTTTGAGTTTTTACATTTTTGGCTCCCTGCCTTTAATGTATGCAACCCCTATGGGTGGTTTAAGCGGTTTAGGCGATGGGTGCAAAAAGGAGCTTTTTTAATGACAAAGCTAATGTGATTATGTGAGTGAGTGTGAGAACGGAGTATTGAGGGCTTAGAGGAGGGAAATCTTTTGGCAGAGATGAATGTATAAGACTAATCCTATCTGAAAAGTAAGGAGAAGATGCTTTGGAGCTATTGCAGTGGATTTTTTTTTTCACAGTATAAATCTTTAGTTGGACATGTCTGTGGCCCTCCTCAGCCATCGACCACCAACTCCTCCCCTGCCCATAAACAAAAGCCTTAGTAACAAACTCCACACTGGTGCCGACCCCCGCCCCCCCTCAAAAAAAGAGCCCAGTTTTTCTGTTTCACAAAAGGTGCAGAACAACAGCGCCGGCCAACTCTGCTGCTGCAACCATAACAACACACAGTAAAATCAAACAAGAGCTGAAATGCAAATATTTATCATTCACGCTAATAATTCTGAGAAATCAACGAGCCAAACAAAACAGGAGTTAAGCCTTTAAATTTACATTTATTTAGCTAGTTGAAATAAATAGATGTCCCCCCCCCTGTGCCAAGGTTAGAGCAATAAATTCAGGTTCATTCCAGGGAATTTCGTATGCAAATCAGGCGCCACCACTGTTTTTGTGGAACAACAATTTACAGGCTACAGGAAAGAATTCTGCAGTCTTGTATAGGACTTTGATCTGAAGGAAATTAGGTTTTTTGTGTTTTTCTCTTCGTCTAAACGTTGAGGAAAAACCTAAAATGAATCATATTTGTTTGGTTTTTAAACATTTTCAAGGTGGCGTGCAAACATCTTGCATTTAATTCCTCGGTGTCCGACCACCAACTGCTGCACGGAGTCTCCCAAGCAGCAAAGGTCTACTATAACTACACCGGAGGCTCGTCTTGCCTCAACACCTCTCAGACAGCCACCAGCAGCCTGGGTGCTCTCGGATGGTTTTATCAGGTGCATTACACAGAACAGGCTTGTTATGTTTATATGGATTTATGCAGGCTTATCTGTCAGAGTAAAGATGTGTCCAACTCCACTTTTTCAGGCCTGCACAGAAATGGTGATGCCCATGTGCACAGACGGTGTGCAGGACATGTTTGAACCAGAGGAGTGGAACTTCCAGGCTTTTTCTGACGAGTGTAACACCATGTTTGGTGTCAGGCCACGAGCTGATTGGGCCGGCACGGTCTACGGGGGGAAGAGGATCTCCTCTCACAGCAACATCATCTTCAGGTAAATATCACTTGGAAGTAGAGAGTTTTTATTTTCTGGTTTGTTTTGTTGAGAGAAGTTTCACTGTAATTACAAAATTGTTTTTATTATAGGCAAATTAATGGCACACTATGTAACTTTTTCAAATATTTAAATCTTTTCCTTGAGCCAGTCTGTGCTAATCAGACCCTAAAGGGTTAATGAAAAGTCACTCAGCCCAATCTGCTGCTTGTGTCCAGAATTCCACGTTTGCAACTTCTGAGTCTCCGGTCCGGTGCCCAGAAGTCTCACAAAGTCACGTATCTAACAAGGGTTAGGCGAACCCAATGTGGCTAGCTGTTATGCTAGCGCCGGAGTGTTTTTAGCTCATGATTCCTGCTAGTTTTCATCTCTCCCTGCTTGAACACAGCTGATTTCTTTGAATGAGTGATGAACCGCTCCAGTAGAAAGCAGTGAAGGCTGAGGAGACATTTCTACAGGTAGATTTAGGGGTTTCTGAGCAGAAACAATGGTGCTAACGTTTTTACAGCAGTGGTTTAAAACAGACACTAGGGGGTGCCAAAAACTGCATAGTATGCTTTTAAGAAATCCCAGAGGGGTATACTTTTAAAAAAGGGACATTTTATAATTTATGTTGCTTTTATGAGTAGAGATCAGTGACTGGGCTGAGGAGCATGTTTGAAAATCAACATATGTTACCACTGCACCCAGAACTTCTTTCATGACTAAAACAAAGAAAGGAAAAACCAAAGTAAACATGTTTAAAAAGTAATAATAATAATAATAATAACTTTATTTATATAGCACCTTTCTCAGGCCAATGGCCACAAAGTGCTTTACAATAAAACAATTATAAAAACACAAAGGATAAAACTTGAAAAGAACATAATAAAACACAAAATAAAAACTTGAAAAAAACATGATAAAATGCAAAATAAGAACATGATAAAACACAAAATAAAAACATGATAAAACACAAAATAAAAACATGATAAAACAAAAACATCATGCAACCTAAAATCAGTAAAAAGCGAGCCTGAATAAATGAGTTTTCAACTGTTTCCTAAAAGAGTCAACAGAATCCAGGCTACGCAGAGGAGGAGGTAAAGTGTTCCATAATCTTGGAAAGTGTGACACTAAGTGATGTTTGGTCTGTTTTTAAAGCAGAGTTCAAAAACAAAAATCCTGAAATGTTCATTCATGAAATAATAAAGGTAAATTGAATTATTTTGCTGTTTTTTTCTCTAAAAAGTCTAAATTTCTGGTAATGTTACCTGAACAAGTTACAGATGTTTTAACACATAAAAACAATTTTTTTCCTGTAATCTGATGCCTAGAGATGATAACAGTGTGAGTTATGAATTAAAAACAAACATTCATATACAGGTTGATGATTTAACTAGTCAGTACAAATTATATATTATTAGAAAAATAGGTTTTACACGGCTTCTTTTAAATTTCTTGTAGATGTTTTTTAGCTCATAAACAAAAACATAGAAGCTGCTCCAGGCTGAGGTGTTTTTTTTTAAATCAAATTAGTAAAAACAAATTTATTATAATCAGTAAATTAAAGAGTTCTTTATATTACTCTAAATATGAAATATTATGAAGTTTTTTTAAAGGACAATGCAATTTTCAGTTTTAACATTTTATATGCCGTCGTTTTTAAAGTGCCCATGACATCAGTTTCCGTGTTTTCTGACTTATCTATCATGTTGCAATGTTGAGTTCTCACCTTAAACCTGCCAGAAAGTGCAAAAATCGGCGTCCATCGGTCTCCTAGTACAGCCAGTGAGAAGCTCTTCTAGATTTCAGACCCAGGTTTCAAACAGTTTTTTTCACTCCAGCCCGCTATGAGGTCATAGTGATCCGGACTTGCTTATATGGTCAATTCTCCGCCCACATGCACGTTCACGACAACTGGAGCGAGGCAGTGCCGCCGCCATTGCCCATAGACCGTGTAGCGTTTAGTTTCAGTTTCGTTTCTCTTTCACGCGACGGCACTGCCCCCTGCTGCAGCAGAAGTGCCAGGCTGCCAAATAAGGAGAAACCCAGCAGAACCGGAAGGCGGCGCTTTCTTCTGATCTCTGAGTTGCTCGTTAGGAAATAATTACAGCGTATTTTGAGTTCTAATGGTGCAACGCTAATCTAGAGGCATCAAAGATTACACCTGTTTAATATAAAGTGATTTAAATATGGAGTCACAGGCACTTTAAATAATTTACACATTATTGTTATTTTTATTTGTCACAGTCTCCTAATGTTTTGGAAACAGAAATTATTATATGCCATTTCCAGTTCTGAGTCTCTGCTGTTGAATTTCAGCAACGGAGGACTTGATCCATGGTCCGCTGGTGGCGTGATGGAGAACATCACGCATTCTCTGGTCTCCATCGTGATTCCTGATGGCGCTCACCACTTGGACCTGCGTTACAGCACGGACCTGGATCCCCCTTCAGTCCGCGCTGCTCGGGCGTTAGAGCTGAGGTACTTCCAGAAGTGGATCAAACAAGCTCAAAAGACAAGAAGCAGCAAAAAATCTCCATGATCGGGGTATTTATGATATCCAAGATTTAGCTTTAATGTCCATGATTTGGACTCTTAAGCGGTGCTTTCTACAGAATGTCCTAACACCAAAGTTCTTCTACCTTTTGAATCAGTTTCTGTTTTTTTCAGGTACACGTTTTTAATACCAAAATACACATTTTTTAAGAGATTGGGGGAATATTGAGCTATTTTTCATGTAAAACCTATTGACGGCAATGCTGTGAACAAAATACATCTGTTTGGTTATTCAAGTAATCAGAGTATTATTATAAGAAGAATGGGAGATTTTTAATAGACTTTTTTATTTGAAATTTGCCAAAACTGAATAAAGTTTGTCTGCCTTTAGAATTGTGTTTTTTATTGTTTATGTTGTGAATAGTGATGGGATTTATGGCTCACTGAAAGGAGTCGTTCACCTCAAAATTGCAATTGAGGGGCATAAGGGTGAAAGTGCGAGTATCGGGACAGGGCCAAAGAGCTGTTCAAAAAAAAAAAACTGGCTCTTTTTGGAGTTTTTTTGCAATATTTTGGAAGAAAGTTGTCATGTGGAACTATATTTGAGGACACTCTTTGCTGCAACACCTACATGTTCGTCGCTAATTAGCTTCTTCGGTAGAACTGATGGGTTCATGTTGCTATGTTCACTCGTGTTGTTTTAAATAAAGAGCCAGAGTCGTTGAATATTACCTCCCGGCCTCAAACGTTACAGTTATTACAAAAAAGAAATTTTTTTTTTTTACAAGGATTCTGTTCTCCTTGTTCAAAGTGAAGAGCAGTGGTGGCTGGTGAAATTTTTTTGGGGTGGGGCGCATTTTTGCAAGTCAGTTTTCAGATGCGCAAAAAATCACAAATCACCACTAGGGCAGGGAATGAAGCAAAATATTTTCATCTGACTGAAAATTTTGCTGGTAAAAATCCCTACCACCAATTCACTAAAAATGTGGCGCTGTTAGGTCTAATTCTACACATCAAACAGTAAAGAAATCATAAAATCTTCATAAGGAGACCTTAGAATAATATAATCAGATACAAATAATAATAAAAAAACCAACCACAATGTGGTCACAGAAGTAAGAGTTTCAAGGAAAAAACAACCTGACCTACACAAGGTCAAAAACATAACTTAATATTCACAATTAGCTTTTCTACTGACACCACAAACAAATACATCCATCTATAACTAACACAGTCAGATAATTAATGTTACAATTCAGACAACAAACACTAACCAAGCAAGTCATGACAATCAGCTCAACTAATGAAGTGAATTAACAACAAAATAAAGTCAAATCCACTGATATGTCCATCAAAATAAGTTAAATTATGATTTTAGGCCACTCATACAAAACTCCCATAGGCCGCCATGGCGTTTTAAAAAAAAGTAACAAAAAATTCCTCAAAACGGGTTAAACTACATGAACCAACATATTCAATCAACAGTATGTTCCTCTAACATTCGGCCACAACAGTAACAAAGACATGTCGCTATTTAAGGTATAAATTCACTCATCAGGACTTAGAACAGCTAATCTCTGCCATTTGCTGATAGGCGTTTTGAATAGGGAAAATCCGCGGCAGACACATTGTTAATAAAAGAAAAGAAACAAACAAACAAAGTCACTCACCGTCGAGTTGATTAAATCAGCACACATGGAATCAATCGGCTATGTTGTCACAAGCTGCCAAGAAGGATTATTTGAATAAATATCCATTATGCTTCCTTCATGATAATTCCAAGAGTAAGAACTTCCGTGTCAACTTCCTGATCTGAGGTAATACTCCGGTCTTCTGCACATGGCATGGTCGCTAAATTCTACGACCCTGTCCTCTCCTATACTTTGTATTGAAGGGGGGTTCCAGTGTGCATGCTCCAGCTATAGAAAACAAAGCGTAGGTCTATTGGTAAAGATAGTTGCCTCCGAAGCATGCGCAGAAGACCCCAAAGAAACAGGAAGTACATCACATGACCTTTTGGTCTGGTAAAAAAAAAGTGAGAGAACATTTTAAAACTACACCTAAACGCAGATTATACACAGCACTTACTGTATATATAATGGATAGATCGTTTAGTTTTATTTTCATGTTTGTTTTTTATATTTTGTGATTCTCCTCTTCTTCCTCTTGGAGTCGTGGGGCGGCGCCCTAGCGCCCCCTATGGACGGGTCGCCACTGGTGAAGAGCCGTTCAAAAGATTTCACTCATTTACGTCACATCGCTAGCATTCAGCCATTTAAAATCCTTGGCTCCATCATTACAAATGTTCATCTTTGGAGGCTTTTTTTTATTGCTTTTGTTAATAACGTGTTGTGAATTCAAATGTCAGGAGGGAAGTTTAGGAACAAATATAAGAATTATTTTGAAGGATTTCCTTACACCAACTCTGATTTTAAACTTTATTAAACTTAATAAATATTTCTATTTCTTTTGCTAGATGCTGTCATTTTAATCGATTTAAAAGCCATATAATTGTTTAATCCGTAAAGTGTAACATTGTTCTGTTGGAGAGATTTCCTTCTAATGTTTGAGGAAAAATTAAAGAGGCCATAAAGTTAAAATTTCTCCGAGCAAGAACAATTGCCCATCCTTGAGATTTAATAAAAACCCAATCGGAGGAGGCCAATAAAGCAAGTGGTGGGAGGTTATTGCGGTTACGCCTGCTGACCTTACCCCTGTGGACCAACCTGTGGGATTCCCCCTGGCACGCATTCATTCACCGGCTGCTATTAAAAGTCTAAATTGTGGCACCAAGGCAGCCCATAGAATCTGGTTTTCCCCCCTGCGAGTATTATTATTAATACACTTCCTGTGGCGCTGAAGAGGTTGATGTAAGGTTAAGAGTTAGGAGGTGAGATGATGCAGGAATCCACAGGGACCACGAGGCCGTTACTAGTTCACAATAAAGTCTTTTTTAATGCCAAAATCAAAGACTAATATGTCACAATGACACTTGCATGAAAAACAATTTGAATGCTAATAAAAACAAGTCTTCTTTTGATTTTCTTTGTTTACCAATGCCCCCTCCGTTTTCTCTCTTCATCTTTTTAAATGATTTTCTTCCCTCCTGCTTTAAAGCAAAACTCCCTGACAAGACGTGACCTTATGAAGCAGATGGTGAAACATGCCCTGCTCTGGTATGTCGAGTTCATTTTCTACGACGACTCAACAAAGCCTAACTTTTAGTGTCACAGGCTTGACTGGATTTCAGAGGCCTCGGTGGAGAGAAACACTTCTAAACACGGGGGAGGACGGGGTCTCTGCCACTAAATGCCCTTCTTAAAATGTTTCTCAGGACTTTGAGAGGTCATTAATTATGCTGCCCTCTTTTTTTTAGCCCCCTGACAATCGTCATCAATCAGAGACGTTATTAGCATTCCCTCAACCTCAGACTCTCGAGTGTGTCCCCGCTCAGACAGGGACCACACACTCATAGGATGAGATTAAGCCTGTGCGTGTCACATCATGTTCTACCGAGCACCCCCCTTCTCGCTCCTTTGGGGACGAGTGCTGCTGAATAAGTAACATTTCTGGGGAAGCAGTATCTGAATAAACCGAGAACAGGCTCAAAGGATCACAAGTGATATTCCCAGATTTTCCCCTGAACTCGTGATTTGATGCTGACTGAAACAAAAGCCTTAAATGGGGATTTAAGGAAAACATCTTTAGGGGAGAAACAAGTCTAAACCTCGTCAGCTGAGCTCTCAGCTTCTGTCCTTTGAGCTGGTCTCCATCCGCCCATCGCCTCTCGCCCCCCCAGCTTTACTGCAACAATAGAAACTTGTTTCCGGGATCTGTGCGTCAGGCTCTGCGATTTGAATGACCTACCAGCACAAAAGCCAAGACCCCCTGACTTGGAAAAAAAACGAGGGGATATGGCTGCCATGACTGTGATGATGTCACGTTGCCAAAACTGGGCGAGTTTAAAAAGTTTTCTCCATCAAATCTGGGGAATCCAGTAAAATGTTTAACTTTTGCAAAGCTAACGAACCAATGAAGCGTGCATTTACATATTAATGCAGGTGTCCAACTGATCAGTCTCCACGCTTGTTCTTTTTTAACCATCAAACAACTTTTCATCACCGTGCAGAAAGACTGACAGCCTTTGATGCGAGCGTTGGATTTCTTTTCGGTCGTCCGTCGGCCAACAGATAATTAGCGCAATCAGTTTCATCATCTCTTTTCTCCACAGGAATTAACATGATAAAGAGTTTTCAACTGCTTCAGGCCATTTTTATCTCTCAAACTCTTAAATGAGTCACTGTTTTACCTCAACACGAGCTTTTTAACAACAAAGATCTCTGGTAATAGTTTTTTTTAACGCTTTAGGCTTTATCATCGCTTGAAAAAGAAGACTAAAAGATTGCCACCAAATGAACGGACAGATGGAAACACAGCTATTCTCCCAAAACCCCTAAAATGTGACTGAATTTGCACTTCATTCCAGATAAGTGCTGGCAGGATCGCCGTCTGTCTGTTGGACACTTCCTCCTTTGTGCTCACTGGAGCTTCCTGTAAATACGTTATTGTTTACAACTAAAGTTTCATACCCAGGATTTCTTAAGGTCAACATTTCTTCTGGCACACTGAGCCCAAACTGCACTTTATTCCCCTTTAATTTAACAGCTCCGGCAGCTTTTCTAGTTAAATCGACTGTTCATTATTGAGACCCATTTTACGAAGGGGCTGTGAGGTGCAATTTAATGAATCTCTGGCACAAAGCTCCCTTTCAGTGCTGCCCGAAGAATAGAGGCTATTTAGACCCTGTAGGGCTTTATGTCAAAGGCAGCCCATAATAGTTGTCAGGCCAGGGCAGAAATTCCCACTGGCCTGGGAATGCACTAGAAATCAACTTTTGCCATGAGCAGATTAAGACGCAAGAAGGGAAGATTCTCCAAAAATACTGGTGTCTGTTTGGACGTGAAGATTTTCCCACAGAAAAAACAGTGATTTAGTAATGCTTTTTAAAAAGAACTAATGAAATCACAATGTAAATTTTATTTAGCAAAAAAAATGAACATTCAAAACTCTTGCTTTTTTGTTTTAGAGTTGTTTTGATGTATTTTTCTCGTAGGTTTGTTTGTAAAAGTTTAGTGTCGCAGTCCCGTCTGAGAAACCCCGAAAGGCCTTTCTTCTCACTGTTACTGTAATATCATCCCGTTTCATGAAAGCTTTTGTGGTTCTTGGCGCACACTAGCAGTTCAACTAGAAAAGGGAGAGTTTTGACAGAGGGTTTTGTTTTCAGCCCAGCAGGGAATTTCAGACAAATCCCTCTTAGATGCAGGTGGTCGGGCACAAGCAAAGAGTTAAGTCCTGTGCTCCTTTTGCTCCTCCTCTTTGATGTTCTGACATCATCGGTCCTGCCCCCTGAAAGATCTCCTTCCTATCCTCAGAGCCCGTCACTTCCACTCTGGAATGTTTAAAGAAGCCTCACCAGCAGCATCAAGTGTTTATCAGGAGAACAAAGCCATGCTCTGAAGAAACTTTTGCTTCAGGGATCACAGTGGATGCCACAGGTGTAGCCTCTGGGCTCAACACAGTTATGGCTGTTCAGACTGCAATCATGAACCCTCAGTTCATGAGTTTCTGCTTCCCTGATTCTGTGATGGAGTATGACGTGGAAAAAAGTCTGGATGGGAGTCTCCTGTGTGAGGCAGAAAACGATGAAGACTTCAAAGAGACCACAAGAGACTTGCTGAGCTTCATAGACTCGGCCTCCAGCAATATCAAGCTGGCTCTGGACAAACCGGTGAAATCCAAAAGGAAAGTCAACCATCGGAAGTATCTACAGAAGCAAATCAAACGGTGCACTGGCATTATAACACCAGGAAATGTAGCAGAAGGCCCTGTGAAGAGGCAGGGTTCCCCGGTGACTCAGACGAGCCCTTTGCAGAGTAAAACTCTTCCTAAGCGTGATGGAGTCCAGGCCAATCTACAGAGCAAGAGCCTGGCAGCTCTCTTCAGCCCTGTGAAGGAAATAAGAGGCGAGAAAGCAAAAAAGCCCCCCCTGAGGCATCGCAACCTGCCACCATCTTTCTTCACTGAGCCTGCAAACTGCTCCAAAGTCAGCTCCACCTCTGGGATGACTCTGAAGGACTTGGAACGAGGGAATCCTGAAGCTGCAGAGTTCTTTGAGCTCTTGGGACCAGATTACAGCAACATGATAAGTGACCAGGACCTTTATCAGGGCACGCCTCTAAGGGCACAGTCAGATTTAGGAGGCTTGGATCCTTCTTCCTACGACGCTCACCATTTGGTTGGTGGTCTTCTTTACTCGGAGCCCTGGACAAGCTGCTCTGGATCTTCTAAAAAACTGGGAGAAAGTCTGCGCGCAGGCCCAGCCCAGCCTCAGGTCTACTGTCAGTCTGAAGATGCTTCTGGGTCCATCGATGACAACGGACTGTGCACTTTGGCTTTTTCAAACTTCTTTACAGACTGCTCCATACCTCAAGTTACTTATGATTTAAACTGTGGATATAACAAAGCTAATTATTCAAGTCTATGAAAAACTGACATTTTGAAGTTAGACAAGCAGGTAACTTACAGAGACAGTTCTAACATTAGGGTAATTTGGCATTTTATGTTGTAGAGGTAACCTTACAGCTCATGAGTCATGCAACTTGTCCCACAGAAATCAAATTATTTTCTAAAAAGTTATGGGGTAATTGGACAAGAAACAATATGCTTTAGTAAAAATAAATCTGCTTATTGTTAAATTATTTCATATGGGGATTTCAAGCCGTCCATGATGTCATTCTGCAAAAATAAACATGCATCTAACTTTAAATGTGTCTAGACTGTGAGCTTGTGGTAGTCATTTGGGAATCTGTAAATCAGAAATGAATTTTTAACATTTTCTTGTTTCACAAAATGAGCATGCAGAAGCTGCAGAAGTACTGCGATTGATGGTTTATTGGACTAAACCTCTGATATTAACAGCAGAGCTGTCATAAAACTGTTTGACAAAACAACAGATGCACTTTTCTCAACCCTGTTAGAAACACTCCTGTGCTGCATTGTAAAAAAAACATTACAGCTTTGAATTTTACAGAATTTTATTGTTCTGAATTTTACTTCAGCTGGCAGAACCAACATTTTTTAAAATTTTTCTTCAGTAAAGCTTTTTATTGTATCTAGCTATTGTGACATGACAAAATAAAGCTGGTCTTTATTACTGGGTCTGTTTTTGCATTGATTGTGAAACATAATTTGCAGAATGTGATTAAATTATTCCTGTTCGTTTAGAGAAAGGTCAAAATATGTGAAAAGAAGAAAATAAATGCCCCTTCTTAAGATCACAATTAGTGCAATTAATGCAGCTTTTAACATTTTCAGCACTTTAAAAACGAACCTGGTGCACAAAGGCATAAGAGATGTTGCATAATGATCACTTAGTTTCACATTTATGGCTACTATGCTCTTACGCTGACCTCATATGATGGTCAGATGTCTGAATGTGGGAAATCTAAATTGGGACACATGATGATCTCCCCCTAGTGGCCACTAGATGTTATTTTAGATTTTTACTGCAAAAATCTCAGCATGCAGGGAGACTTTCTATATCTTTAGGCTGAACTTCTCCCATCAGCAACACCGTCTGAAGCTGTAACACAAAGATTGATGAGTGAGAGTTTCAGTCACTCTGAACGTGTTAAAAATCAACAAACATCCCACTGAAAACATTTTTCCAAAAACCCTAAGGAGTGTTTGATCCGTTTTAATTTTAGTCGATACTTCAAGCAAAAAAAACCCCACCTAATTCCAAGTGTTGTTTTTTAATTGAATGAAAACTGCTTATGTCACTACTGATTTGCAGCAGTGGTGTTTTACCCCTCAAAATATCAGCCTTTTGCTTACTTTTAATGTGCATTTACACATCAAACACACTAGGTGGCAGTAGTGCTCCACAGCAAAGTCAGCACACTCCCACCCAGACATGAATGATGTATATTTTTGTGTAATTGTGGTCTTGTGTGGGTAAGAACAGAGGGGTTTCTCAGATGTCTCGCTACAAAATAAATATCAATTAAGTTGGTTGAAGAGTAATGAGTGGCTGCTAAACATGATTTCTAATCTCTCCGTCGTCTTCAGCTTCAGTTTGAAAGGATTCCCACTCAACTCTGTCAAAACTCTTAGTGGCATAAGCACAAAACACGATGCTGCTGCTGCTGTACCTCATCATCATAACGCATGCTCTACTTTAGAGATAACATTTTTCTGCAAGACCTTGCTTTGCCTCCTGCCAGTTGGCTTGATTAGCAAATTGGTCCCCGCTACAATTTGTCACACACACACACACACACACACACACACACACACACACACACACACACACGGAAAGACAATATCTGTCACCCTGCAGTACAACAAACTATACACGCAGAAGGCATATGGATTTTCTGTCCCCGAGTTGACACCGGCTAATACATTCAGATTAGGTCCCACTGATGGAGCAAGAGCTGCATCCTGCTTTGATGTATGGCACAGTGGAGATGCGATGTTTGTCAAAGTGATTAACAAGATCTGTGCTGCTGCAGATCTGAATGGCAAGAACAAGATGTCTAGCTCAGAACACAAACACTCAGACAGAAGAGGGGGCAGATTTTCTGAATGCAGCTGGTGCCGATGTGCTGCAGAGAATCTGACCTCTTACGGACGATTCACAGCTAGTTTCCTTGTCTCATTAACACCACCGGGGTGGAAAGTGTGCAAGTTGATATTCACAAGCTTTAATAGGCTCTGTGACATTATGAGCAATTTGTGCTCACGAACAACTTTAACATGTTTATTTTATGGAAGGCAGACATACTTGCTTTTATGTCAGATATCTTTATTTTAGAGTAATTATTACTGCAGGGTTTTCAGAACATAAAAATTTAATTAGTTCATGTATTTAATCGTCCTATAAAATAAAAATATAAGTTAGAAGTTTGGGTTTCTATGGAATGATTATGGACAACGGATTTCTTAGCTGTTGAACTATTTGAATGACCTTAGGTTGGAGAAATAGAGATGGTTTCTGACTGAATCAATGAGCTAACAGCTAGTCACAATAGGGTCAGTTACAAAGTGGAGTAATTTAGTCTTAAAAACACCTCTAACTGCCAAAAATACCATCAATTCATACAAAAGTTGTTTTATAACCTTTACTTTTAAATTGCCAGCTGTTTTTTTTTTGTTTTGTTTTTTTGCATTGCAGGTAATTGGCTCTGCCTCTTAATTTCCATGCAAATAAGAATATAATCATCTTTTAAAAATCACATAATGCCAAATGTAGAGCTGTGTGAATTTAACAAGATTTTGATGAAATAGCATTCACATAAACTGCTCTAATGTTTAAGATTAGTGATATATTAATACAATTTGGAGCTATTTGGTTGTCAATCCAGTCAAAACTAATCTCCATAAACTGAGTTTGTCTAAAGAGCTATTTAAAACAGGGTAAATATCAACTGTTGCACTGACGTATAAATATTTCCTATCTTAGCTGCTGTATATGAATGACTTCAAATTGGAGAAATAAAGTTTATGTTTTACAGGACTGATGAGCTAATGGCTCGTCTGACTGCACCTAAAACTGAGCTGTACACGTGGTCGTTCATAAACCTTCACACCACCATCAACACGGCATTGCATTTTGTTATATTTAAGGAGATTTTTCAGTCATTTTTATAATTTATTTTCTGCAGTAAGGGTTCTTTAGTTTGTTTCAACCAAACAACGTCTGAATTACTACTTTACTGCTGCAGCGGCACAAACAACATGAACTAAACAGTCTCATGAAAAACTAGAGGTCTACAAACAGGTAATATAACGTTCTAATGCATCAGAATGACTTTTTTGAGCAGGCGTTGCTTTAAATACCCAAACTTTTGTTACTGTTTGGCAGCAGTGTCTCAGATGGGTATGATTGTTCCAGGTCTTTTAGTCTGATGGTCTTAATTTGATTTTATATTGATTTTATTTGTGTTTTACTTGTTTTTTGTTGTTGTTGTTTTTTAACGGTTTTTACTAATGTGTCTGTGATTGTGTGTTTTTCATGTTCACCTGTCTGCAAGACAAATTTCCCTATGGGTACTTCTATAATAAAGTGAAGTGAAGTGAAGATTTTAGTATTACTCTGGTCAGAGGACTACTTCCTGTTTCTAGAGACTTCACCCACTTTGAGTGATGTCACCATTTACTGCAGAAAATAACAAATAGAACGCCATTTAAAACAACAAAAAGATCTCTTGAATTAGATTTTATTTAGGAACATTTTCGTGAGTGAACAAAGTAAAAGTATTTTGTTCTAATGTGTATTTTGGGTCAACTATTCTCTGAGGAAAGCTTCAAATAGACATTTAGATCAAATGTTATAATTTTGCTGGTGAAAAAAATGAAGAAACCAATAAAACCTTCTAATGCTAATACTCACTCTGTCTCATTTAGACCAGGAAGTGGAGCTCACCGTGAACAGGTCAGCGCTCTGTTAGAGGCCGAACACAGAAACACACAAACTCATCTTAACTACATCAATAGTTCTTTCTGTAGAAAATAACTGATAGAATGCAACTTTAAAATGACAGGAATATCCCTTTAAGAAATATTAAGAAATTCCTGCAGGACTTGACCCTATAAGTTCTACATTTTGCTGCTGCTGCTGATATTTACACTTGTGAATCCCATGTAAATAATGTGCAACATGGACAGAAATGTAAATGTTTATGAAATAAACCTGTAAAACTGGCTGTTTGTGGACTAACAACCTGAACCATGTGAACAAAGGTCATTCAGGAAGATCTAATTATTTAAAACTTTTACACAAAAATAGGGATGTACCAATACCACTTTTTTCAAAACCGATCCGATACTTAAATCTGAGTACTCGCCGATACCGAGTACCGATACCGATACTTCTACCACACAAAAAAAATGCAACAAATTGGAATACAGGTTTTATTTTTTCTTCTCTGCTTTTTACAACAAATAACTGAGTTAGATAAGAAATAAAATATATTAATAAAAATTATCACAAAACTAAAATATAAGGTGAAAATAACCATTTTCTGTGATTTCACAGTGAAATTATTGCAGTTTTCCACATTTTAACCAAATATAATGAACTATTTGGCACCGTCTCCAGCTCTCAACCCACACTGTTCCTCTTTAGCTCAATAGCTCCCCCTAGTGTTTAATATAGGAAACTACAACCAAAATCACAAGTCACAGACAGTGAAGCCACTGGTATCGGTTCCTGGTATCGGGTAACTTTAACCGATACCGATACTGGTAAAATAGCAACATTTTCTGCATTTAGAACAATTCACTAGTTTTAAGGAGTTTTAAGCACATTTAGCTTACCCCATTGGCAGATTTTTTGCTCAAATCTAGAAAATGTGACCATATTTAAGAATATTTGGCCTATTTCAAGTAGTGCTGTACTGTATATATTCTCTTTTTAGACAAAAATAAGTCAAAATGTCTAAAAACAAGGCTATTTTACTTTCTTAGAAATCAGTTTTTGCAGTGTATCTCTTCATATTAGAACAGGTTCATTTTGTGTTTGCCACATTTTTCTGTAAACTAGTTTATTTTTATAGTTTTTTAAATTTAGTATTGACATCTATTTTCACCTCTGCTTTGATGTCCAAACGGTTCTTTTTCACAACCCCCTTTTTCCCGTTGACTCAACTATTTCCTGTTTGGACCTTCAGATAGATCTTTTGTTGAACCCCAACTTACCTTTGAATTCTGAAGTGTTATTTCATCATGCGGTATTTTGTAGATCGTTTCTCACTTTCTCAGGGCATCTGTCTGTAAACAAGATCGGAGCAGAAGGGAAGGGTTTAGAGAACAACCTGCTTTCTTCACGTCTTCTGTCTGCAGATATCAACAAGTGATGACAGTAAGAATCTCTATTGAAGCTCTTATAGAAACACAGCTGTCACAAAAACCAGGTGATCAGAAAGCATTCATTCTAAATGAATGTTGTATCCCTGCCTGATCCTCTGTTTTTCCATGTTTTTGCGGTTTGCTTACAGCCTAGTAGATCTCGTTCCATATGCATTTCATGTCTCACCACCTTCCATTTAAGTCTGCATTCATTTTCAGACTCTGTCTCCTCGGGGTGTTGTGGGCTTGCTTGCTTACATCTGTGCGTTTTTCTTGGTGTGATAACAATTGCAAGCTGTGCAACTGAAGAAAAAAAAGAGAGATCTTGAGAAGATTAGAAACAATTCTACCTTAAATTTTTCATCTCCAGAAGGCGGTTCTGGTATCGACGGCTCTCTGATGCAAATCAAATCAATGAAAATCAGTCTGAAAGCCGATGTTTTGGCAGATTTCCGCTCCGGCTCTGGCTGCTGTCATGTTCAGCGCTGAAACATGGTTGAGTGAGCAAGTTTTAAAAGTTGTGCAGGAAATGACAGCGTTACTATAAAGCCAACTTTAAATCTGGCTGTCCTGATTTAATGATGGACTCCAGTTTTGTTCTTGATGGTGTTATCGGAGCGATTTTCCACATCGCTGCTTAGAGTCATAATAAACAGACTGTTAATCGAGCTGCAGGCTGCTTTTTGACAAGTCTTTGAACTAAGCTTTCAGGAAAATAAAAAAAAAAAAATAAAGTTTTGACCTGTTATTCATCTTAGTCAGGGTTATGCTTGAGGGAGCTGAGTATCTGAGTTGTGTTTTTGCCAAACCCTTTCCTGAGGATAACTTTTCCTTTAGTTTGCTGTGATCCACGGAGTCACAGATTTAGTGTTCTGACTAAGTGAACAGAAGCTCTAATGCACTGGACGTCCATGAAACGTTCCAGGACCTTATCCAACTCTGGGTCGCTGAATTATTTAAGGTTCCTCCATCAGACTGTATTGTGTTGTTTGCTCGGTCAAACCCCAAAGAGAAGTCAGCTTTAATGCAAGATTTTTTTTCTAATGCTATTTAATAAAACTTATAGCTAATATTTTACAATCATATAGTGCTAATACAATGCTCCTATGCTGGTTCAGACCTTTTTACCCTGTTTTACGTGCTCTCATCTGATGAGGTTGATTTTTACACGAGTATTAATGGATATTGCAAAAGTAACAATAATTATTTCCATCATCAAAACACTAAAGTTCATCAATAACACAATAAACGTTTGTAGAATGTTATCCTGCTGCAAATCTGTGCAGCTTTTTCTTTTGCATATACATTTTTTTAATTGTATTTTTGATTTCCTGTCTGTCAAAATGACAGGTGCTGACTGTAGCACTATTTTTGCAAACACTCTTTTTCCCAAATATATGGAAATAAGAGTGAGATATGAGACGAGACGCCGTCATTTGTCACTCTACCAGCAGAGTGAGACAGCATTCGGAGGCACAGTTTTAATGCATTTACTTAGGATGCTTTAAAACAATTGTTTTCTGTTTGTTTTTGATTACCTGTGTATGAGAGTATTGCACAGCACTGCAGCAACTCTAAACCCAAGTTTAATGCAGACACTTCAAAATCTCTTCAAATTTAAAGGCACACAAAGTAATTTTTTCATATTTTAAAATCTTTTCCTTGAGCCAGTCTGTGCTAATCTGACCCTTTACAGGGTTATGAAAAGTCACTCAGCCCCATCTGCTGCTTGGATCCAGAATACCACGTTTGTAACTTCCGAGTCTCTGGTTGTGTGACCTGAAGTTTCACAAAGTCACGTATCTCGTGAGGGTTAGGCTAACCCAATGTGGCTAGCTGTTATGCTAGCTCTGGAGTGCTTTTAGCTCATGATTCCTGATTTTTTTTCCATCTCTCCCTGCTTGAACACAGCTGATTTCTTTGAATGAGTGATGAACCGCTCCAGTAGAAAGCAGTGAAGGCTGAGGAGACATGCAGTTAGATTTAAGGTCGGTTCACACGGCAGGATTTTCAAATTGTCGGCCGATTTTAAATCATACGAGACCACACACGTGGTGAGAAATTTTCCTTTAAAAATCGCACTGACCGTTCTGATCCTGCAGAGTGTGGTGGGATCACACACAAACCGATTTTACACACAAACAATCTCAGATCAGACGTGAAATCTCGCAGAACTTCATGAGATCAAACGTGACTTCGGAGTAAAGAAACATGAAAGCTTTTATTTTTATTAAAATCAATGAACAAGAGGAGATTTGGACATGTCCTGCCGGCAGGAGGCCCCCAGGTCGACCCAGGACAATCTGGAGGAAATACATCTCCAGGTTGGCTGGCGAACGCCTGGGCGTCCCAGCTGAGGAGCTGGCGGATTTGGCCGGGGAGAGGACGGCCTGGGATGCGCAACTGAGGATACAGCCCCCGCCATCTGCATCCGGATAAGCGGAGGAAGGCGAGGCGAGGACAATGACCTTGTGACAGTTTAAAAAATCCGAGCAGCTGTTTTGATGAGAGATTTATTTCGCTCCACGCAGCGGAGTCTGTCAACTCGCTCTCTGATTGGCTACACGTCAATCTCTACAGGCAGATTCTCGAGGGACACCACACACGCTGCGATGTTGGGTCTAGACAATCCAACGTGTTCGATTTCACAGATTTGCAATCGGAGCAGTTCTGACGGCATTCCGAGCGGACCAGAGCGCTCCTAACCACACATGAGAGGATTATCTGTTAAGATTATCTTTAGCGATCAGGCGCGCCTTTAAGATTGTCGGAGGAGGAGAATCGGGTTAAAAATCCTGCCGTGTGAACTGGCCTTGAGGTGTTTCTGAGCAAAGACAATGCTAACGTTTTTACAACAGTGACTTCAAATGAACACTAAGAGGAGCTAAAAAAAACAAGCCATAGTGTGCCTTTAAAGAAAAATTCTGCATGTAAACTGGTAAAATTACTTCTTTGATCCAAAATGGTGGACTTCTCTGCATTTGTAGGGTGCCTAAATATGATGTAGTGCTGGATGAAATCGTTTGTTGCAAAAAACGTGGCGCTGTCGAACCAGTTGCCACGCTTGATTCTGATGCTAGGCAATTATCCACTCACTTTTAATGAGTATGCAAAGTTTCAGGACTTTTCCTGCATATTTAGACATCAAATACATACAGTATTCTCTTGATCAGTAACTGCATAAATGAGCAAAAAATCTTAAACTGTTCTGATCTTTTCCAAATGAATCAGAATTCCACATCTTGTATTATCTAAAGACGACACCTTGCGTGTTCTGATGAGTGAGAGACGCTTGAACTTTATTCTCACAATTAGGAAACGAAAGCAGCAGGGGGCAGATGCTCAGCAGCAAGCACACAGACAATTAACGGTTCATCTTTTTTATGCAGCTGTCCAACAGACAACAAGGTTTCTGAGCAGATAATTAATAACTGCTCATTTATTCACCTGTCTGAATGTTTCCCCTCTATACTCTTTAATTGAAATAAATTTGATTTTGGTTTTGTCCAACAATTTCCTGTTTTTTTCCTGCCTATAACAGCAGCAAAGACACAACACAGCAGCATGATAAATATTCTTTACAGAGTAATTTGATAGCAGCTCATTCAGACGGATTCCTTCAGTCGTGGCCTTGTTATTAATATTCCAAAGCCTCTGAGTAATGAAGGCAGACTCATAATAACTGGCAATGACTAAATGAATGAAATAGGCACCGAGACACTCGTCTACCCTGCAGCCGTTTTCAGCTTTTGGTCTGAAAGTGTTGTGTCAACCTCAGAGCAAAGATCAGAACAAAAACTACATTTAATTTCCATTATAAAAGCTGATTGGCTTTATGTGGTGACAGACCAGAGAAATACGATTGCTGAACAACCTTTTTGCTCTGGGTTGGAAATAAATACTGTTTCTGTGTTTCTGCAGCCCAGTCTGTGATTACATAAGGCTTCATAACACTTGTTGTGGCAAATTCTTCATATAAAGAGCCAATGTGAGTAACTTTCTCACCTCAAAATAGATGTTACTTTGTGAAAATCACCAAAACCTGCTGCCAGCAAGCCTCACAGAACTGCTCACTTATGGTGTTTTAATGTCTTGGAACAGTTGCTGCAATTATCTCCTGATTCGTGACATTCCTGGAAAGCGAATGTCTCTCTGGTCTTTGTCAGGTGCAAATGTTTGTAGACGCTGGGATGGAAGAACATTGTGATCTCCTTCTGTCTTTGTGCAAAAAAAATAAAAAATTCAGATTTGAAAATATAAATTACATGTCATTCATCTGAGGAAGATGAAGTTGTGTCACACCACCTGCTTATCCCTCGAGAAACATGAGAATCATTCAAAGCAGAAAAAAATCCCATTACCCGTCACAGATTTCTCCCCCCTATAATTGCAGGAGTCTCCCCTTTGGGAGGGATAGGAGGTGAAGGATGCCAGACTCACAGATATCCAACTATCTGCAGGAATAATCTCCGTGACAGCTTTTTTTGTGTGCCTTTTTTCTTTAAAATTTCAGGCAGGCTTTCCATATAAAACATAACACCAGTGCACAACAATCTGTTACTGAAAAGCAAAAAAAAAAAAACCCCCAAACAACCTTAAAGCTGACGAATAAACAATGATCTCACTTGTGTGCATGTTTTAGTGGGATACGGCTTTTGTCTCTCTTTGATTTATTTATAACAACTTGCTTCTGCACATCATAATGTGCAGCGAACGTGAAATCTCCCAGTCTCAGAGAGTTCTGCTTTTGATCTTTTATGCAGAAAGTTGTGCTTTTTTGTTTTGTACTACAAAGTTTTATGAGCTCAAGTAATTATTTACATTTGTTTGCATCCAAACTCATTTTTCACACCTTGAATAACGTCTGATTTCAAAACAGTCTCAAAAAATAACACTTCTACAAAATATATTGAGATATTAACCATCAAAAAAATTTTTTGTTTGTTTTTGTTTTGTTTTATCATGTTTTTATTTTGTGTTTTTATCAAGTTTTATCCTTTGTGTTTTTATAATTGTTTTTATTGTAAAGCACTTTGTGGTCATTGACCTGAGAAAGGTGCTATACAGTATAAATAAAGTTATTATTATTAAAATAATGTGACTCATTAAAGAGATACACCATCCAAAAGTGATTTTTTTGTCTATTGCCACAGATAAGTGAGCAAAACAGCCCAGCTGTTATCCTGATCCAGCAGTACTCCTTTAGCTTTAGCTTAGCATAAAACACTGTAAGTGAATGGTAACAACTAGCATTGTGAGAAAAAAGTCCTTAAAACTCACTCAGTAGTGATACTAATGATACTAATTCTGCCTAGTGACCTCAGTAAACATATCGACTGCAAGTGGAAATAAAAAGTAACACAAAGGAATTACAGGTACTATTTTAGACTTGGGACTACTTTATGACAAAGAACTGCTGTAAGCCTCCGCTGATAGGCGCAAAGACATGATGTAGCGGCTCCAAAGACACCTAGTTCCGTAAACACATCCGAACGTTGTTTGCAAACCTCACATATGATGAAAAATAACACAAAAGCGTGAGCTGCACAGAGATTATCTTCAGAAAACGTTACCGGGTTTATAGTATTTGTATTTACAGACGTAGACGTCTTTGGGGCCGCTGCATCATGTCCTTGAATGTTAATGCCCGTCTGAGAAAAGTGTATAAAGTGTGTAGGGAAGGATTTGACAGCTTTAAAACATCTGTAATAATTATAAAAATATAAAACTGCTACTTTGCGGATTTTGCCTACTGCAGGCTGTTTTTAGGACGTAACTCCTGCGATAAACGAGGAATCACTAGACAAAAAAAAAGTCACTTTTGGGTGGAGTATCCATTTAAGGGAAAGATTACAGGGAGTTGGTTCTTATCTCAAGAGGTCACTGGGTGAGAGGTGGGGGAGGACATGCATGTTTTTATGGTAGCAGAAGGAAACCGGAGTACCTGCAGAAAACCCACAGCTGGGAGTCGAACCCAGTGCTACCCAACCATGCTTCAAACACATTTATATGTTTCTGCTCGATTTATTTATTCATCATTCTAATCTGGTCCCAGATTCAAACAAATAAAACATTTTTTCCGAGACACAAACAGAAACAGGATGTTTACTTTTCAAATCTTTGTTGGTCATTTCCAGACAGCAGCTCGTTAGAAGTGAATCCGTCTCACTGTGACTCCATTCTGATTCAATTAAAACATGCCTCAGAGGAGAAAACCATATACATGTTTATATAGGACACACAGAATACCGTCAGGTCTAAACAGGTGAAGTGGATCTCACTCTCTTCACAGGAGCAGAACAAAGCCTCTGCCCTTGTGAGCTGACCTGAGAGAAACTCTGTCACCACAGATCACGTGTTTGTTCAGCCCCCGCTGCTCAGTTTACTCAGCTTTACGTACAAATCACAGATCATGGAGACACAGTGGACACTGTTGTTCAATAAATGACTTTAATTTTGATGTGAATCACCTGAAATAAAAAAAATATATCCATGAGTCTGAAAAACCTGAAATTCCTGAAAGAATTATGTGAGTTTCTGCATCTTCAGAAGAGAACAAATTTATTAAAACCACAAATCAGTTCAGAATGTGGCTGCAGTAGAAATCTAACTCCTGTTATCCCTTCATGCTTTAACAGCCTCTCTCTTAAATTTGATGTTTAGTTTCTGTCCCCTTCATCAGCTCTGTCATGCTTCAGCTTTCATCACCATCCCCATTGTCTGCTTTAGATGATCTGATTAACGTCCAAAAATCCTTGTGGCTAGGTGTATCCTTGGACAAGGCTGCTTTGTTTGTTTGATTCCTGTTGGTTTGTTTGTTCTGCGTTGCGGTCCAGGTAATGTGATTCAGTGAATGATGGCGCGCCCCCATTTTTAACGAGCTGTTTATCTGGTGTCTCATTGCGGGGAGTGTTTGATGTTTGTGTGTGTGGGGAGGGAGGGAGAGAGAGAGAGAGCTGGAGTGAACTGCAGCCTGTGACGTTTTGTTTCCTTTTGTGTGAAATGTGCACGTCTTTGTACGCTTTAAAAGAGCAATAAAAGATAAAAGCAGGAAGGAACTCAAATAATTTATGGGATTTTGACTTTTGAAGACATCAACTGTGTCAACATCAAATTGTGTTTAAGTTTCCTGTGTGATCTTGCCTTTAGAGATAAGTCATCTATCAGTGTGATGCTCTGTTTTCTTCTTTTTTTTTTTAGTAAAAGAGGATAAATTGTTCAGATTTTTGAGGAGAAATCACATTTCTGTATGAGGGGCCACCAGGGACATTATTCCAAGTTACCTCTCATACACACATGTGAAAACAAAACATCTCATACACACACGTGAAAACAAAACATTTCATACACACATGTGAAAACCTCTCACACACACATGTGAAAACCTCTCATACACACATGTGAAAACCTCTCATACACACATGTGAAAACCTCTCACACACACATGTGAAAACCTCTCATACACACACATGAAAACCTCTCATACACACATGTGAAAACCTCTCATACACACATGTGAAAACCTCTCATACACACACATGAAAACCTCTCATACACACATGTGAAAACCTCTCATACACACACATGAAAACCTCTCATACACACACGTGAAAACCTCTCATACACACACATGAAAACCTCTCATACACACATGTGAAAACCTCTCATACACACACGTGAAAACCTCTCATACACATGTGAAAACCTCTCATACACACATGTGAAAACCTCTCATACACACACATGAAAACCTCTCATACACACACGTGAAAACCTCTCATACACACACATGAAAACCTCTCATACACACATGTGAAAACCTCTCATACACACACATGAAAACCTCTCATACACACATGTGAAAACCTCTCATACACATGTGAAAACCTCTCATACACACACATGAAAACCTCTCATACACACACATGAAAACCTCTCACACACACATGTGAAAACCTCTCATACACACACATGAAAACCTCTCATACACACATGTGAAAACCTCTCATACACACATGTGAAAACCTCTCATACACACACATGAAAACCTCTCACACACACATGTGAAAACCTCTCATACACACACATGTAAACCTCTCATGCACACATGTGAAAGCCTCTCATACACACATGTGAAAATCTCTCATACACACACATGAAAACCTCTCACACACACATGTGAAAACCTCTCATACACACACATGTAAAAACCTCTCATACACACACATGAAAACCTCTCATACACACATGTGAAAACCTCTCATACACACACATGAAAACCTCTCATACACACACATGAAAACCTCTCATACACACACATGAAAACCTCTCATACACACATGTGAAAACCTCTCATACACACATGTGAAAACCTCTCATACACACATGTGAAAACCTCTCATACACACATGTGAAAACCTCTCATACACACACATGAAAACCTCTCACACACATGTGAAAACCTCTCACACACACATGTGAAAACCTCTCATACACACACATGAAAACCTCTCATACACACATGTGAAAACCTCTCATACACACACATGAAAACCTTTCATACACACATGTGAAAACCTCTCATACACACACATGAAAACCTCTCATACACACATGTGAAAACCTCTCATACACACACATGAAAACCTCTCATACACACATGTGAAAACCTCTCATACACACACATGAAAACCTCTCATACACACACATGAAAACCTCTCACACACACATGTGAAAACCTCTCATACACACACATGTAAAAACCTCTCATACACACACATGAAAACCTCTCATACACACATGTGAAAACCTCTCATACACACACATGAAAACCTCTCATACACACACATGAAAACCTCTCATACACACACATGAAAACCTCTCACACACACATGTGAAAACCTCTCATACACACACATGTAAACCTCTCATACACACATGTGAAAACCTCTCATACACACATGTGAAAACCTCTCATACACATGTGAAAACCTCTCATACACACATGTGAAGACCTCTCATACACACGTGAAAACAAAACCTCTCATACACACATGTGATAAAAAACTTACAAACATCTTAAAACTAGAAGTTTATTTAATATGCGTGTATAAAAGGTTTTTTTTTCATATGTGTATGAGAGGTTTTCACGTGTGTGTATGAGACGTTTTCACATGTGTGTATGTTAAATTCAACAAAAATTCTACATTTTGCTGTTGATATTTACACCAATAAGCAACCATTGATTTAAATTAGGGATGCACCGATACCGATCATGTACTCGTACTCGTTAAAGTTAACCGATACCAGGAACCAATACCAGTATTGGTATCGGGCCAATACTGATACCGATACCATATAGTCGTACTTGTTAAAGTTAACGGAAAATAGAAGAAAATAGAACCTGTCTTCCAATTCATTGCATTTTTATGTGAGGTAGAAGTATCGGTATTCGTACTCGGTATTGCCAAGTACTCAGATTCAAGTATCAGTATCGTATTGGTTAGAAAAAAGTGCTATCGTTGCATCCCTAATTTCAGTGTAACTGCATAATGATGGAGGAGTTGACGTTTAAATATAAATACTGAACGAACTGCTATGAAATTTGAGGTTGATACAAGGTGGCAGTGATACATTTTGGTCTAGCTGTTATCTCATCAGTATATTGAACATAAACACTAAGGTAATTTAAATGTTTACACAGAAAACTCTTCAAAATAGACAAAATATCCCTTTAATTTTTTTTACCAAGGGAAATTACAGAATTATATAATAAGTTATTATAAAACCCACAATTTCAGAGTAAATGTCAGGACAGTTTGTTTTTGAAGCCATAATTTATATTTCTTTATAGCTAAATCAATAAATTTCTCATTTAAATCTTTTTGAATTGTTGTTCATTTATTTACTGTTTCAGATTATGCAAACTAGCTCCATTAGCCTCTGTCCCACAAAATCTTTCTGCATGTAGAAAACCAACATTTTCATATGAAGAAGCAACGTTTCTTATTATTTTCTTCTTTCTTGTTGGGTAAATTGTTCCATTAGTCGTCCTCTAAACAATAATTCTAGGCTTTCCAAACATCAGCCTATTTTCCGGTGATATCAATAATTAGAACTAGTTTCTGACAACACAATTACACGTCGCAAAGACGTGCTAAAAGTGCTCAATGTTGTTGAATTCATTGTGCAAGAGAATCAATTTAATCTCTGACGTGTGTGTGTTTAAAAATTTAAATGAACCTCAGTTTTTATTGTTTTGTTTTCCAGCAGCCGTTAAATAAACAGAATTTCCTAAAACGTGCACGTTTCTGCTTGATGGTGCCGTCTCAGAAAAGTCTGCAAATAACAGAAAGTCTTTCCAAGCTGGCTTCCAACTCCAAGGCAGATGTGTGTAAATAGGTAAAATCCTCTCAAGCAGCTGCAAGCGGAACTGGTTCATTGACCATACAAAGACAAATGACTAACAGCTGTTTTACTTGCTGCACTCACATTTGCACAAGGTGAATTTGGTTCTTCATTTTTTTCATGGCACAAAAATGTTCTTCGTTACCTCACAAAGATCCAGCAAAAAGATGTCACACAGAACCACAAAGAGTATGTTTTAGCATTAACATTCAATTAAAACCCATCCTCTGTGTCTGATTGTGGACTAGTTTAACAAACTCAAACAAAGATCATTTTGTTAAGTAAAAACTATTTTATATATAAATATCTTCTTATTTGTGTTTTTGCAGTTAGAGAGCAAAGTGGGGCTTTGGAGAATTGGAACATGTTTGTCTGACAGAATAGAAGAAGTCAAGGAGAGCAGTTGACAGGAAAATGATGAACTGTGTGCAAAAAGGAGATAAAAAATACTCTCACCAGAATCAAAATGTGAAATTAAAATCAAAGCTGATATTTGGAGGCATATTGTTGGGTTGCAGTGGCTCGGGAGGTAGAGCGGGTCGTCTAGAAGGGTCTGCGGTTTGATCCCAGTTCCTGCCGGGTCCCTTTGTCGTTGTGTCCTTAGATGAGACACCCACCTTGCCTATGTGTGAATGGTGGTCAGATGGCACTAAATTTGCAGCCTCTCCTCTGTCAGGCTGCCCCAGGGCAGCTGAGGCTACTGATGTAGTTCAACACCACCAGAGTGAGAGTGAGTGTGCATGAATAATGAAATCTGTTAAACACTTTCAGTATCCTCGGATAGGAAAGCACTATAATAATTGAATCCATTATTATTATTTTCATTTGGTGAAAAACGAACCTTTGAAAGTATTGTTTTTAACACATAGTGACACAGATTATGTGAAAGAAAATTTACAGTTAAAAAGTCAACAATAAACAATGAGTCATCAAATGGGCAATGTAAAAAAAATCAGCTAGGTTTGACTAAAGTGTTAGAGAGGTGAAAGTGGGCTTTAGGTGAGGATTTACGGGGATGCCAGACTGACTGGTGAAGACCTTATGTCACTTATGGTTCTGGGTGCTCATTTATAAAACTTTGCGTAGAATCCTTACTAAAACTTGCTTAAGCTCAGCCAAACAATTTCAGGTACGCAAATTCCATTTCCGATTTATAAAACCCTGCGGACGCACAGATCCACGCAATTCTGCTTTATAAATCGATGTCAGACCTAGAACTGTGCTCAGCTGTTTTTGGGTCAGAACCCTCCTCCTACACACCCACATTCTACCATATATGGTCAATGCTAAGTACCTCATGAATAATTGTATATGCATAAGCCGGTGGGTTTCTGGCTTTTAACAGTAAATCGTGACAACAGAGAGGTTTAGGAAGCGTAATTTTACAGAGGCTGAAACTTGAGGTGCTTGTGGTGAAGTGGATGGATGGGAAAATGTTTTATTAGGTGGTGAAATGTGACGAATTACGAACACGGAAGTGCTCCGAGAGACGTCTCGTTGCAGTGAGTCTGCTGTCAGTCTGACAGAGAGATCGATCAGGATCCAAGATCTAAGAGAAACGTTTAATGACAACATTTAATTGAATTCAAAGGGGAAGACACGTCATGCTGTTCATCCTATTAAACAGTCAACCTGCTGGATAAAATAATCGCTGGTTGAAACCCGAGAACGGCCGGTGACACCGGGTTTTACTGGTTTTGATGGTTCTGTTGATCTAATACTGGACCCAGTTGATCCATAGGATGCTCTAATGAATCTATCAGCTGATCGATCGTCCAGTCATTATCTAGAAATCTCTAAAAACTCTCTCCCATTCATCCGGAGTCTGCCTGCTGGCTGAGCTGCGCAGCGCATCCAGCGCATTACGCACAAGTGTCACTGCAGGATTCATAAGTCTCAGAAATCACAATTAATGCACCAATAAGTGCAGTTTGTGATATAATCTGAAGACAACTGGATGAACATAATGGGATATTTTTCGAAAATGCGACAAATTTTCATTCAGATTTAAATGTTTATTCTTTTTAGAGACAGATTGTTGGTTCTGTGTGCGCGAGGGTCTACAAGTCTTTAATTGCGTCATAAATTCAACATTTTTCATCTCACCAGCTGCTCTGACTGGTTTCACGTCTCCAACATGTGCTTACGCAAGGTCTAAAGTTTGCTTAGAGTTGCGCACATTTTTCCGTTACGTTTTCTTTTATAAATTCCAAATTTTGCGTAAAAAGTGACCTACGCAACTTTTTGGCCCATTTTGTGCGTAAGCAAGTTTTATAAATGAGCACCCTGGACATCTCTGAAATTGATTCAAAATAGATCAGATAAAATGATCATAAGTCTTTATAGGACATTTGGATTGAGATGAAACAACATGTGTTGTACTCAGCAGCTCCTGCTGCATTGATAGACACCCAACATGTCTAAGCTGGAAGACCTGAATGGCTCAGACATGTCTTTGGACAAGTCTGGACTGGTTTAAAGTTCATGGTTCTGGTTGTGTTTAAGCATGAGTGGACATGTCTAAGAGTTAGTGGGCGTATTTTATGAAGTTCATCATGTCTTCTTTTTACGTTACTAGTTAAGGTTGTTTTAATGCAGACATGTAATATTTGGTACATTTTATTTACCTTTTGCTTGACATGTTTCGACTCACTGCTCAGGGTGCTCATTTACAAAACGTGCTTACGCACAAAACTGGCCAAAAAGTTGCGTAGGTCACTTTTTACGCAAAATTTGGGATTTATAAAAGAAAACGTAACGGAAAAATGTGCGCAACTCTAAGCAAACTTTAGACCTTGCGTAAGCACATGTTGGAGACGTGAAACCAGTCAGAGCAGCTGGTGAGATGAAAAATGTTGAATTTATGACGCAATTAAAGACTTGTAGACCCTCGCGCACACAGAACCAACAATCTGTCTCTAAAAAGAATAAACATTTAAATCTGAATGAAAATTTGTCGCATTTTCGAAAAATATCCCATTATGTTCATCCAGTTGTCTTCAGATTATATCACAAACTGCACTTATTGGTGCATTAATTGTGATTTCTGAGACTTATGAATCCTGCAGTGACACTTGTGCGTAATGCGCTGGATGCGCTGCGCAGCTCAGCCAGCAGGCAGACTCCGGATGAATGGGAGAGAGTTTTTAGAGATTTCTAGATAATGACTGGACGATCGATCAGCTGATAGATTCATTAGAGCATCCTATGGATCAACTGGGTCCAGTATTAGATCAACAGAACCATCAAAACCAGTAAAACCCGGTGTCACCGGCCGTTCTCGGGTTTCAACCAGCGATTATTTTATCCAGCAGGTTGACTGTTTAATAGGATGAACAGCATGACGTGTCTTCCCCTTTGGATTAAATTAAATGTTGTCATTAAACGTTTCTCTTAGATCTTCACGATCTCTCTGTCAGACTGACAGCAGGCGCGCTGCAACAAGACGTCTCTCGGAGCACTTCCGTGTTCGTGATCTGTCACATTTCACCACCTAATAAAACATTTTCCCGTCCATCCACTTCACCACAAGCACCTTGAGTTTCAGCCTCTGTAAAATTACGCTTCCTAAACCTCTCTGTTGTCACGATTTACTGTTAAAAGCCAGAAACCCACCGGCTTATGCATATGCAATTATTCATGAGGTACTTTGCATTAACCGTATATGGCAGAATGTGGGTGTGTAGGAGGAGGGTTCTGACCCAAAAACAGCTGAGCACAGTTCTAGGTCTGACATCGATTTATAAAGCAGAATTGCGTGGATCTGTGCGTCCGCAGGGTTTTATAAATCGGAAATGGAATTTGCGTACCTGAAATTTTTTGGCTGAGCTTAAGCAAGTTTTAGTAAGGATTCTACGCAAAGCTTTATAAATGAGCACCCTGGTCTTCATCAGAAGTGTCACTGATGTTTATGTTTATGTCAAGCAAAAGGTAAATAAGATTTACCAAATATTACATGTCTGCATTAAAATAACCTTAACTAGTTAGTGGGCGTGTCTACATTTGAGTGGGTGTGTCTAAGTTTGAGTGGGCGTGTCTACATTTGAGTGGGTGTGTCTACGTTTGAGTAGGCATTTCAAAGAGTTTGTGGGCATGTCTAAGTTTGAGTGGGCATTTCTAAGAGTGAGTGGGCGTATCTAAGTTTGAGTGGGCATTTCTAAGAGTGAGTGGGCGTATCTAAGTTTGAGTGGGCATTTCTAAGAGTGAGTGGGCGTATCTAAGTTTGAGTAGGCATTTCTAAGAGTTTGTGGGCGTATCTAAGTTTGAGTGGGCATTTCTAAGAGTGAGTGGGCGTATCTAAGTTTGAGTGGGCATTTCTAAGAGTGAGTGGGCGTATCTAAGTTTGAGAGGGCATTTCTAAGTTTGAGTGGGCATTTTTAAGAGTGAGTGGGCGTATCTAAGTTTGAGTAGGCATTTCTAAGAGTTTGTGGGCATGTCTAAGAGTGAGTGGGTGTGTCTAAGTTTGAGTGGGCATGTCAAAGTTTGAGTGGGCGTGTCTAAGTTTGAGTGGGCGTGTCTAAGTTTGAGTGGGCATGTCTAAGTTTGAGTGGGCGTGTCTAAGTTTGAGTGGGCGTGTCTAAGTTTGAGTGGGCGTGTCTAAGTTTGAGTGGGCGTGTCTAAGTTTGAGTGGGCGTGTCTAAGTTTGAGTGGGCGTGTCTAAGTTTGAGTGGGCGTGTCTAATAAACTGTTTTATGTCTACTATGACTTTGTTTTAGTTTTGTTATATGAGCAAAATTCTTCCTGTAGACCTTAAAAATTAAACAAGTTTTTATTATCCCCACATTTGGAAAAGGAATTAAAACGTGAGTAAATGTCCTGTAAAATTCTGAGGGAATACGGTATTTGGTTTTGACTTTTCAATTGAGGTCAATTCTGTGGGCCGATATCGACTTCTGACTCAGCTGACCTCCTGATTCAGATTGATCTCAGATAACTATAATTAGCAATTCTGGTTCATTTCAAAATCATGATTTTAAAAACCAAAACTTGTTATTGGTAGCATGTATTAGCACCTGGTGATGGTGAGAAATCAGGAAAAAAGGGATTAAAATTTTTTTAAATTGGTTGATCCAGCCAATCTTTTTCAAATCAGACAGTCACTAATGTTTTTCTGTGCATTTGTACTTCCCACACAAAATTAATCTGTATTAGAATAAAGGGAAATATTCATACATGTAACCATACATACCCTGCTAAACGTCAGCCAGGATATTACCTGTTCTTTATATTTTCAAGCATGTATCTTACAGTTCATGTTTTTACCAAAAACGCTCTCGCAATCACCTTACAGGACTTGTTGGATGACTGTCGAGCTGCAGTCACCAATCAAAAATCCTCCATGATGATGTGAAATGTTCAAGCGGTTGTGAAAATGGAAAGAAAATCCTCCATGAGGTGTGAATGTACTCATTTATTTAAAAACATGTAATTATTGACTAATCAATCAATGAAGCATTACCCTGAACATGTCAAATCTGATGTAAATGGATTTGATCCTTGATATGAGGAGAACATGTGTTCACATTAGCACAGACGTGCTAATCTATAAACAAACGTTAGCCCATTAAAGCTAGTTTGGTTTATTTAATTGCAGATTATAGATGAAATATGTCCATCCATCCATCCATCCATTTTCTGTAGCCGCTTAATCCTCCACAGAGGGTCGCGGGGCAGCTGGTGCCTATCTCCAGCGGTCAAGGGGCGAGAGGCGGGGGACACCCTGGACAGGTCGCCAGTCCATCGCAGGGCCACACAGAGACAAACAACCACACACCCACTCACACCTAAGGACATTTTACTAGCCCAATTAGCCTGACAGTCATGTCTTTGGACTGTGGGAGGAAACCGGAGTACCCGGAGGAAACCCACGCATGCACGGGAAGAACATGCAAACTCCACGCAGAGAGGCCGCAGAGCCGGGACGCGAACCCATGACCTCCTTGCTGCGAGGCAACAGTGCTAACCAACTGCGCCACCATGCAGCCTCATGAAATATGTCACATATTCAAAATTCTAACGCATTTGCAGAAGATCCAACTAAACAGCCTGGCTAGGATTTTTATATCCAGATGTAACGTTTTTTAAAGTATTCTCTTTTCTCCTGGAAATAAAGTTTTTGCTGCTTATATGGGTCTGGTTCTATTAATCAGGACAAATATCATTACTGTGAGCGTAGTCCTCTGTGACCTTTTCAGATCGCATTACGATAGTGAGAAGGTCAGCGAGTGTCTCCTTTGTTCTGAGGAGGAGGAGGAGGAGCAGCTCAGTGTGAGGTGCTCTAATTTAGATGTTAAAACAAGAACATGCTGATGATAAAATAATTAAAAATACAAAAACACATGGCTCACACTCCCTGTTCATAATCCAAGGATTTATTATTACACAAGGAGTAGTGTGAACTATGAACGTCAAAAACAGACGTTTCGCTTTGTCTCCTGAGTGACTACAGACACAAATTTAGCAGGAAATTAGAGTCTTTGTGACCCACTTTTGTAAAGGTTACACTCTATATTTAAAACCACAGAGAACTAAATTAAGGCTTCTAAAAATAGATAAAGAAACGCTTCATTTTTAATCTGTTTTACTCTTGAGGTATTAAATCTAAATGATAAAAACACTTGTTACTGAATTAAATGATGGGACGTTTTTCTACCTATTGAGCCGACCTCCAACTCCAGCTTGTCAGCACCTTCTTATCACATCATCTGCTCAGACAAAGAGCTCCTAGTCAGAAACAGAATTCTGTTCAGGTAACAGTGAGCTCAAAAGAACCCCGGCTCTGACCTTGTTAATTAATTTCTCTGGGACACGCTATTGATCGAAACACGACTCAATAAACGGCCTGTTTGAGAGGAAAAATATATTTATGGGAAGACAAGAGAGCAGCATTGGTGTGGTAAATTATTTAGGTTTTCATGCTGTTATCAAAAGAAATGATCATCAGCTATAGGCTCGTCGGCCATGTCTGGTGATAAAATATTATTAAATTAAAGGCAATCTGATACAATAATCAGATTTTGGTGGTTTAAAGGCAGTTTTGCTTGTTTTTATCACCCCCTAGTGTCCGTTTTAAGTCACTGTTTAGAAAATGTTTGCATTGTTTCTGCTCAGAAATACCTAAATATAACTGTAGAAATGTCTCCTCAGCCTTCATTGCTTTCCAATGGAGCGGTTCATCACTCATTTAAAGAAATCAGCTGTGTTCAAGCAGGGAGAGATGGGAAAAAATCAGGAATCATGAGCTAAAAACACTCCGGAGCTAGCATAACAGCTAGCCACATTGGGTTAGGCTAAAGCCTGATTTATACTTCTCCGTCAATACGTTCACACACACACGTATTGACGGAGACGTTTTTGATTTTTACTTCTCCGTCAGCGTCGTGAAGCAATTCTCCACCAGGACAGCAGAGGGCACATAACTTTTCTGCAGTAATGCCTCCGGTTGACCAAAGTTTGTTTATTTCAGCTCAGTAATGGCCGACAGAGAGCGAATTTTGATTGAGTTTGAACAGATTGATCTAGAGGAACAAACAATGTGGTTTAAAAGAATTAAACAGGAGTGAGGAGACAGTGGCGTCCATTGAATGTCCGTCCGTTTAGTGACGAGGCAGACAACGAGTGAATATGTAGCTCTTGTTTAACCCTTTAGGGACATTGATGGATGATATAAATGTTCGTACTTCGTCTGCCAGACGTTTCTCGAGCTGATCCATATCTGCTTCCGTGAGATTCTACTATTACTACTCTGTTGATAGCGGCATGAAGCCGAAAATTATCACGGGGTGTTGAGCCGACCTATCACAGGCATGCGTTGTCCATTGCTTTCGACGCATAGTTAGAATTTTGGGCCTGTCTCCGTCAGCCTCTGCGAGCATGTCTTAGAGAGCTTGCGTCGACGCATAATGGCGTTGCGTGTCTCCGTAACGACGCAGACGGAGAAGTATAAATCAGGCTTCACCCTCGTGAAATACGTGACTTTGTGAGACTTCAGGACACCGGGCCAGAGACTCAGAAGTTATAAATGTGGTATTCTGGATCCAAGCAGCAGATGGGTCTGAGTGACTTTTCATTAACCCTTAAAGGGTCAGATTAGCACAGATTGGCTAATTCAGACATTAGTGTTCTCTCTCTTACTCATATTTCTCATATACAGTATATTTTGCTTTGTCAGTACATTTAGTTAAATGTTTTTTAACATTTATTCAAACTTTTCATATTTTCCATATAATGACAACTTATATTTAGTGATTTGTGAGCAAAGTCATCTAGAAAACGTCTCAGTCAAAACAGAAAGTGGGGAAATTAAACTGAAAACTGACATCTTTTTAGGCGTTTGAATATAAATAATTATTCTGCTCCCTTTTTTTCCCCTCAGGGCCATCCTTTATGCACTGTGCATTCATTAATGAAGGTTTTCTAATTTATTATTTATTGTTTAGAAGCAGCTTCTTAATGAGGGAGAGGGTCAGCTGCATTTTTCAAGAACCTCTACTGAACAGGATAGGAACAAAAAGGATCAAACCCCAGCAGGAGGTCTTCAGCAGACACACACCCCTCACTCAAGGTGTCACCGTTCTGAACAACAACCCTATTACCCATGAGTCTTTGTGGCACGCCCACTTGGGACACTATAATAAATCTTAATTTGTTGTTCCATAAAAATGAACAGCCTCGGTGATTTTTCATACCTCTGTTTAGGGATGATACATCAGGAATCATCTGTCTGGAGTTTGATTTTAAAAATGTGACTAAAACCTAAAGGCTTGGTGAAATGAACGTCTGTGTTTCATCAGTTTGAGTCCAACAGCGTGTCCTTAAAGATCCATTAACTTTCTCTTATTGTTTTAATGAATTTTATTGCTTTTTTGTTTTCTGAATCAGGATTAAGTCAGTTGAGTTCATTATTTTTTTATGAAATAGACCAACTGTATTGAATTGATGGTGGCACAACCTTGCAGCAAGGAGGTTGTAGGTTCGTTTCCCGGTTCTGCGTCCTCTCTGCATGGAGTGTTCTCCCCATGCATGTGTAGGTTTTCTCCAGGTACTCCAGCTTCCTCCCACAGACCAAAAACATGCATGTTAGGTCAATTAGTGACTTTAAATGGTCTCTAGGTGTAACTCTTGTTTATCTCTATGTGACCCCATGATGGACTGGTGACCCTTCCAGAGTGTCTCCTGCCTCTCACCCCATGACTGCTAGAGATAGACACCAGCTTCTTGTGACCCTAACTGGAGGAGGAAGCTGTTCAGAAGATGGATGGATGGATAGTCTTTACTAAACTCTGACATTATATCGTGGGAAAAAACCTGGTGCATAATGACATTCGAAGTTTTTAAAATTTCTCCCAATCTGCACATAATGCTTTTTTTAATGGCCAACACACGAACAAACAACATGTCAGATTCATGACTCACACAGCGATAAGGTTTAAACATAAATAACCAGCTGATTCATTTTAAAGGAAGGGCGCTCCACATGCAGCTAAAGGCACAACGCATTGGGAATGTCTGTGAAGCCAAAACTGTGTCAACTTGGTTGAACTTTGAACTGTGACTTGGACTAGCACAGCCAATCAAACTGCTTTCTCCAAATTCTCCACACCACGCTGCTTTGAAGCTGGAGTTTTTTCTCTTTAACAGATCAAACTTAGCAGGAATATTTAAGAAAACTTCAAATTATTTTTCATCGTCAAAGATGCTATAGCAACTTTGGTGAACAATGTAGCTTAAAATGTTTTTTCATGCCTCTTAATGCCGTTCTAACATAGTATAGCTATAAATATATTGTGGCGATTTAAAAAAAAAAAGAAAGAAAATAATAAAGTGGTTGTCCCGAAGTTCTAAAAACCTCAGTCAATCATATAAAAGCAACTATTGGACAATCCGGCTGTCTGTCTCGCCAAAGCGCCGCACTTCCACACTTCCTTGGATCCTCCATTAATGAGCGCTGGAGGACAGAAACAGCCGGCTGTTTGCGCTTCAATTTTAGGAAAAAATACCAGAGTCCCAAAAAGAAAAACACCTTTTCAGCTAGCAGAAAATAAAAAACATTTGGAGGTAGAAAGAGGAAAAAACCAGGGGGAACATTAGCATAGCGTTTCAACGGCTGGTGTTTTGCTCTTTATTGTTACTGTGGCGATGTGCGGTCCCATGCCCGCGGCATAAGGATTATACCTGATGGGAGGGGTGAGAGCTCTGAGACGCGTTTGTGTAAAATAGCTAGCTATAGGTGCTATAGCACCTTTAAACCAATAAAAACTGCTGCACAATCCACTCAATGATAATTTACAAAATGATTTAATCAGATGGGCTACATACCCAATAGATTTTGCCAGTAAAGTAAGTGTAGTAAAGATGAATATATTGCCAAGACTTTTGTATTTATTTCAATCCCTTCCACTTGAAATACCAATACAACAATTTAGGGCCTGGGACAAAATGATAACAAGGTTTATATGGGGGGGCAAGAAGGCTAGAATACGCCTTTCTATCCTCCAGCTGTCAAAAGATAAAGGAGGAATGTCTCTCCCAAATTTAAAACTTTATTTTAAAGCAGCACAACTTAGACCTCTGTGTTGCTGGTGTGATGATTCATACGTAGCACGGTGGAAAGATGTTGAAACACGTGTTCCTGGATACAAAATTCAATCAATATTGGGGGAGGGGAAGTTGGAAATATCTCTTAGGAATAAATTAGACCCTATAACTATATTCTCACTAGATACATGGTTTAGCATTGCCAAATAACTTAAACTGAAAAATTCTCAAAAATTATTAAAGTGGGTTGCCCTAGACACTGGGTTTAGGCCAGGATCATATGATTCTGTATTTAAGGACTGGATGAGAAAGGGCCTGACAGCTTTTATGTGGCTACAAAAAATAATATGATGAGGAGTTTCCAGGATTTGAAAGGAGCATTTGATCTTAATAACCAGGACCTGTTCAGATATCTCCAATTAAGGGACTATTATAATAAAAAAATCAAAGGGGGAGCTAAAGAAGATATTAATCCAGTGCTTGAATTAATATGCGGAGCTTACCATCAAAAGAACACGAACATGATCTCAAAACTATACCAGAGCTTTCTGACAAACCTGAAAACTACATCACTCCATGTGAAAAAGAAATGGGAACAACGTCACAGAAGAGGAATGGTATCAAGCTTGTAGTTCAGCACAGACTACTACTAATTCAATGCAGTGGAGAGAATTCAATAGGAAATGTATTATCAGATTTTTTTATTACTCCTCAGGTGAAGAGTAAACAGCTCCAAATTCAACAGACTTGTTGGAGGGAGTGTGGGAATATGGAGGCACATCACTCTCATATCTTCTGGAATTGCCCTAAAATTCAATCTTTCTGGTCTGGTGTGAATAAGGTTCTTGGATATAGCATTCCAAGAGAATGTACTGTAATGTGTCTGGGAATGATAGCAGGAATAGTTAAGGGGGAGGATCAATACATAACCAAGATTTTTTTTAACTGCAGCATGGAAGTCTATAACAAGACTTTGGCTTAAACCTAATGCCCCAGAAGAATCCCAGTGGTTTACAATAATAGAGGATATTTCTCAGATGGAAAAATTGTCATATATTTTAAGGTTGAAAGAATGTGTATACAATAGCAAATGGAAAAAGTGGTTTTCTTTTATACATGATGTGGGTAAATGATTTATGGCAATAAGCAGGCTTTGGCATTATTCTTAGTTTGGTTGTATGACTCTAAACTCAGTTAATCTTTCTAAGCTAATAATCATATCTCCCCCTTTTTTCAAATTTTATTTACTTTATCTATTTATTTTTTGTTCTTGTTGTTGTTTTTTGTTGGGGTTTACTTTAAATTTTTATTTCTTAATTTGTATTGTATATGTTGTATAAAAGCGCTAAGAAAAACAAAGTGGAAAAAAAAAACTACTGCACAGAACTAAAACTGTTGGGCAGTTTGTGAAACACGACTAATCATCTCACCTTTACACAAATAACTGATGTATAAATTATACACAAAGGGATTTTTCTCAGCTATGACTCATTAAATCCCATAAATAACCCAAAGCAAATGTGTCTGTTGTATTTGAAAAAAAAAATGTGCTCAGTAGTTTGGTGTAAGGTTGGCTGTTTTTCCATTTTCAGGCCAAAATGAAGGTCATTATTTTAGGACAAAACTATCGTTAAAATTCAACTTCATTGGCCTTCATTTGCAGTGGGACACCATCTGCTGCTAAGTGGATGCTATTTGTGCCACTATGCATTAATTCATTACTCTTCCCTGCAGTATAACTTGTGTAATTTAATCACAAACGACAGCTAAAATTAAAGATTTGCGTAATAGTGAGATGGTAAACATCCAACCAGCTTGCAGTCATAAAAAAAATGAATTTTTTATGGTTAAAGGTGCTACAAAATCATTTTAGTGCTCTGATTTTATACGAACAGTTTAATTTAGCCGGAGTTTGCTTTTAAAACGAATCTGCAAGGCGTGATTCTTATAAAAATGTGGAAATAAAATGTCATCACACTGGAGAAATGTCAACTTCATAAACCACTTTTCTATGAGAATCCTTTTAAATGTGATATTTGCACAAAAGCTATTTTTGCAAGTGTTTTCATGAAAGCTAATATCTCCAGAAACAATCCTAATAGGATGACAGAAAAACTTTTAATTTAGTTTTCGGTGCATAATAATGTTTAATTTTTCTAATTAGAATCCAAAAATTTTAAAGTGAACTCGTGATTTTTGTTGTTTTAATAGAAAATCCTTTCAAAGCCGTAAAATAAAAACACACTGAAGCATACTGTTCTTTTTCTTTGACAGATGAGACAAAGAAAGAGAACATGTCTTCACCTTGAGCTCATAGAAACATTAGTAATGAGCATTAATAGTGATTTTTAACTTGATAAGTAAAAAATAAAGACACTTTAAACACAAAATGGTCCAGCCTGATCCCGTTCCCTCATGTTCTTCTGCTCCACTCAATGCACCATCTGTTATGTTTGATAGAAATTACAGTTTCAGCAGAAGGAGGACATTTCCGCTGAATATTCCCCGAAAAGATAATAACCTGAAAGGTGCTTATATCAGACAGATCTAAATCAAAGTAACAGACCATTAGAGTTCTCCAAAACCCTCTCCTCCTGAGGGGGAACATCATATCAAAGGTGAAGAGTTTCACCTTAAATAATTTGCCAAATAGGCTACAAAAGGCATTATGTTTCAATGAGCCATGAGTCACTGAGTGTAATCTGTGATAACCACAACGTGCAGGCGATATTAGATAGATGCACTGTAATGCAATGGCACTCCTTTTGCCTTAGAGGCCGTGCTAAGATGCACTGTGCAATATCCCAGTGCCATCCCAGAGATCAGTCTGAAATAGCTTCGGAGTTAGTGACAAAACTGAAAGCGAGGACTAATAATAGCGCAAATAATGCTTCAGAAAGTCAGAGGATGATGCTGGGTGATCAAAGGAAAAAGCTTGGAGTGCTGATTTAAAGGAGAGGGAAAAATCAGACGCTCTCAAATTAGAGAGAACAGTCGGTTTTTTGGAGTATTTCTGTGTGATGAAGTGTCGGACTTTACAACTTCCCCTCATTTGGTTCTTTCAGAACATGGAAAATTGTCTGGAGCCAACTTGTTATATGCAATCAGAGGTGTTTTCTTACAGCTTATACTTGCCAGCGTGTGATTGCAGACACGCCTTCTCTCAACGTTCTTGTGGCTTGTTGCATTCTGACCTGCTGTTGTTTTCTGGGGCTGAGCTGCTCCTGTTTCCCCCCCAGCCTTGTTGTTATAACTTTTGAATAGACAGACTGGATTGCATCACGTGTGACCGTACAGCAGAGCGCCTATTAACCTCTCAGCGCTGTCTGTTGAGCAGCGGTGCATAAATGTTGGACACAAACAACAACAAAAAACCCTGCAAACTAAACTGGTGTCATCACTGTCACACCACAAACACCTCATCGGATCTTCAGCCCGTCTACAAATTCACACTTTCCTGCAGCTCTACTGTTTTTTCATTGTTGGTTTTATTCTTTTTCAGGTCAGACCTGCCCTGTTTAGACGTGTCAAGGTCTGATGCATTCTCTAACACGTTTTAGCCTAATGATGATGACTGTTTATTCCCATTAACAGCAAGCCGGCCTTATTTATTAGGGGTACAGGTGTAAAAACAGGAGCTGCATTTTTTTTTTTTTTTGCAGAAAAGTGGAATGCAGCCCTCATTAATACACCTGTGCTTTTATATTTCCCTCTACAAATGTCTCCCTTAAGCAAAATCCACTGACCTTGTACTCTGAGGGTTTGGGACACCTGACGCATCATTTCATTTATATTATCTATTTATTATTCTTTTTTTGCTTTGGCTGACACACTCTACAAAATCTTATTTTATGCATTATTTAACGCCGTCAAACGGCCATTGAATATTGCACTGTGAGCAAAATCTGGGATACTGACTTTAACTTCAGCAGCTGAGAGGGTTTACAGAGTTCGTCTCAGTGGGGGAAAGTCAGACGTTTTGTGGAGAATGCAGTGAAACAAATGCGATAAGGTTCCCCTAAATGGGGAAAAAACCAAACAATACTTTTTAGATTCCCAATTAGCTGCACAACAGGTTGTGTTTTTAATCAATGTGCATTTTACTTTCACACTTTCTATTGAAAAATGGATGAAACTGCAGGTAAAGAAACAAAATCCTCATGTTTTTAAGGTTTATTTATAAAATTCTATGTTCAGATCCAGTGGAAATAAAGATACTTTTCAGAGTTCAGATGAATAACATTTCAGTCAAACTCAGTCCATCTCAAACTGGTGCAGGCAGCATTAGACATTCAGATATCAGCTATTTATAACTTAAATAAAAAGAGAATTAACCGTTGTTACGACCTGAGCCTGCACCCTGCTGTGGTCTGTCTGCAGGTGCTGATTGAGGGCAGCTGTCCACTGGTCTGATCAGCAGTATAAAGACCCAGCTCTGCTCACAGGTTGGACTCAACTACCTGACTCACCACCGCAGAGTCACCAGAGAAGATGGGAGGAGAGGAGCCCGACTGAGAGCAGCTTCAGGGAGCTCCTCACCCCAGGGGGGTGGAGATTTAGTTTTGGGTTTTGCTTAAAGCAGCTATCTGGAGCATTTTTCTCTGTATCAAAGTTTTCTAAATGTTTTAAATGATATTTCAGGTCTAAACTATGATCTATGGGTTGAGTTCCACAACATGTCATTCTGATGAAGACCCTCCTTCCTCCTAGAGACCCCTTTGCATTATTTCTGGCTGCCGAATTTTTTTAGCCAATAAAATTCAAATTTCTTTGTCAGCTTTCTGTCCGAGCAAACCTGTAGCAGTAGGGGGCGCTCTCGTACAGGATGCTCTGTGTGTTTTTCTGTTTACCCATCAGCTGTTCATGGAGGAGACAGAGCTCATTTCTAAAAACCTACCCATTCTCCAGCTAATGACAGATTTATTTGTATTTTTAAACCTTTCACCTCACAGAATGGCAAGGCTTGCCAAGGATACACGTTTATTTTGGTTAATTCAGGCCCGAGTTATTTCTGTGTTCAGCTTCAGAGTACCGCAGCTAAGGATCAGAAGCAACAGGGACAGAGAGGGCTCATCAGAGCCTCGTAGTGTGGGAATATAATTTGTGAACTGTGAGTGATTAAACCCTACAGTTTGAGCGGCACAGCAACGTAATGCGCCGTTTGCACATGCGCGCACGCGACCGCACGCTCGTGTCGAGGTGTTTTGGGGAGGAGTCGTAGGACGTTAGATTAAAAAACTGCTCTCTTGATGAAATAATCCGCAATGCGGCTTTAATAATAAATTATTTTATGTAACAGAAACTCCCACGTGTCTTCCCATCTGGCTCTGAGCCAGGCCGTAACACCATCATGACATGAACTGTGAAGTAAAGCTAAAATAAAAGCAGCATCAGCCAAACAGACGAGTGATTCAAGCTTAATACAGTTTTAACTCTTTGTGGAAACTACATGAAACATATATGAAAGCTGAACAGGTCAATATACCGGTGCTGGATGCTTTGCCAGTGTCTCAGCAGACTGAAGCTGATGGTGATACATTTTAAACAGCATTTATCTTAGTTTAGTTTCCTTGAGTCAGAAAATGTGAGAAATGTTGACTGAATTGCAAATAAAAAGAGGGCGACTTGCAAACAAATAAATAAGACATTTTGTCGCTAAAATAAGACAATTATGACACGTCATATGCCCCATAGGTCAGACTATTTATCAAGCGTCTCACAAAAGTCTCATTCATACCAAATAATTGGGATTACAGCTATATTTCTGTATATTTCCTTAAAATTTGGTCACCAGCAGTCGTGGCCCGCTGGTTTTAGAGGTTTGGTTAGTTTGTACTTTCTGCTCAGGGTTTTCTGAGGTTGTACTCATTATAAAAGTTTCAGAGCCACTGGATTAGAACAATTATAGCGTTGAAAACATTTCGTTTTAAAATGATCTGATTATTTTCCTTTGTGCTCCTGAGACTCTGAGAACACTTCTAGTGAGTATGGAACGTTACAGATCTCAGACCAGCTTTAATAAACTGCACAGAGCAGATTAAAGGGGTGTGAAAAAGAACTGAAAAATAAAGTGTCTCTGTCTGAAAGTGTTATTGTAGGAAAGGAAAAGATTTTCTCTTTTAATGTCTCAGACAAATGAAATGATAACATTTCTTTCAACATATATATTTTAATATATTTTAATTTCCACCAGGACCGCGGCTCAGCAGCTAAGCAGCAATAAGACGATGTGTGTGCAGTCTGAGTCAGGTGGTGTGAATGTGTGCGCCCACCTGTCATAACCTGTTCACGGTAGTTTCTCTGCTTATTGATTTTGTCAATAAATCCCTTCAGTTTCATGTTCCATCTCTTCTCTGTTGCATCGCTGCTGATCGAACCGGTGTCCCTCTTGACCTCTTCTCTGCTGCTCCTTTTAGACCCGCCCTCCTCCTTCCCCTTATGCAGCCATTCTTCTCATTTGGAATTGTGCAACAGTCTAAAGTTTGGGTTCATTTTAATGAGTATATATAAAAAAAATTCTTTCTTTATGACCCCATTCGGTTGCCTTAAATAGATACTATGCAGTTTTGCTTGTTTTAGCTCCCCCTGGTGTCTGTTTTAAAATTGTGGCATAAAAATGTTAGCACCATTGTTTCTGCTCAGAAACATAGGCTGTGTTCGAATTCAGGGGTCGGATGCTTCTGAGGACGTGGACTTGCTGGTCTACCTAGGTTGGGTCCTTGCTCGACCGCTAAGACCGAAAATAAACGGCTCTGAATTCGGACGGTCTAGCCTCATACTTATCCCCACCCCTCAGTCCAGTCGCTTAGCAACCGTGACAGCGCTGACAGACAGGCTAAAGCTAATAAAATGGATCTAAAGAAACATTTTAAGCTATTTTGTGGTGACTTATTTCTTAAATTTCCATTTAAAACATTCAAGCTAGCTTACATTGATTTCTTGTCTTAAATTACATGAAAAATAAAACATTCAACCTCTTTGGTAGAGATTTTTATTATTAAACTTCATATAAAGATAAGCAAAACATTCCTAAACACAAACTTTTTATAATCTTTTGAAAAACTGACATTTAAAACTGTACTGCTCTCTGGTTTTTTCTGCTACTGCTGCAAAATTGATGAATCAGTAGAATCCAGCGGCCGGCACGCAAAGCATCCTGGGATAGCCTTGGTCAGCGAGGATATACCAGACCCATCCTCTAAATTGGGGTGGAACGAGAACGCATTTGAGGACGCATGAATGAGTATCCTTTGAATTCGGACAGCATTCATCGCGGAGCTGTGATGTCATCGGTCTCAAAATGCGTCCTCAAAAGCATCCTACCCCTGAATTCGAACACAGCTTTAGATATCATATATTGCTAGATATCTTACTTATCTTGTTTGTCAATGGACCCTGACGTAGCTACACTGGCGGCCATCTTGTGACAGAGAGCCTCCCCCTTTCTTAACATTGGTGTCAATGGAGCATGCACTATTAAATACCTCTAACTTGCCCAATGTTTTATCGATTTTCAAACGGTTTGCATTTTTATAAACGTCAGAGACGTGGCTGTGAATATATATTGAAATATAACGATAATCGTCGGGAAATTCATAAATTGTAGAAGTATCATATCTCAAGTCTATACAGTACATAATAAGGTTTGCAAGAAAGTAACCCGTTTGTAAATTGGTTCATTTTTCATCGAGTTATGAGTGTTTTTCGTTAAGTTGATCGCTCACCTTCCATCTGCTGCCATAGAGAGCAGAACGTCAGCTATCTGTCACAAGATGGCCGCAGTGTAGCTACAAAGTCGAACCCCGGATGATCCATCTAGTCTTTATATATATCTATGCTCAGAAACACCTAAATCTAACTGTTGAAATGTCTCCTCAGCCTTCATTGCTTTCTACATGAGCGGTTCATCACTCATTCAAAGAAATCAGCTGTGTTCAAGCAGGGAGAGATGGGAAAAAATCAGGAATCATGAGCTAAAAACACTCTGACACTAGCATAACAGCTAGCCACATTGGGTTAGCCCCTCGCAAGGAACATGGCTTTGTTAGACTTTTGGGGCACCGGACTGGAGACTCAGATGTTGCAATCATGGTATTCTGGATCTAAGCACCCGATGGGGCTAAGTGACTTTTCATTAACCCCGCAAAGGGTCAGATTACCACATTCTGGCTCAAGGAAAAGATTTAAAAATATGAAAAATTTGCAAAGTATGCCTTGAATGCTCTTAGATCCCTTTTCTAGCCAGACGGTTCCTCGCATGTTGCCTTGATACCCTTTAAACCAACACGACGTGTCTAATTACAACTCAATTATCTGAATTATCAATGTAGAAAATGTGACAGTCTTATGTGAGGTTTAAACACTCCTCTCAGAGCTCGGCATTTCTGTCACGATCACAGCGTCGTAATTAAACAGGCTTTGTCTGCACACGGATCGCTGCTTTTAGCTGATTAAGAAATGATAAGAAAGACTATATAAATCAAAGACAACCAACCCAACTAATTAGCTGTCGTAACCATTACAACCACTAACAATCGCTGGGGGTGGTTTTCCTTCTTACATAATCAGCTGTTAGAAAGCTGCATAATCACATTGTTGCATTATTACATTCTCCAAATCTTGCAGGGACGCTTCTTTTATGTTAAGCCTGCTAAGAATAGTCAAACAGCACAAGGCATCAGACCCCTTTTGATTTTAAAGCCATACAGATGCACAAGTGCAAAAACTCACAGCTGTTTTTGTGCTAATCGTCCCCAAGGGCGATCGGTCAACTGGGTCATTTCAATTACCAGTAAAACACTTCGACTTGTCTTTAAATCAATTAATAAGCCCCGACAGAAATATTACGTCAAGCTGAAAGTATGAAGGACAAGCTGCAACTTAACGATTTAATTACACGATGATGTCACGTGAATATAAAACAACTCAATCCCCCCAGTGAGAGCAACAATCAGGGAGATAAATCTCTAACTGTCAGAAGAAGAAAGGAAAAAAATCTGTGACAATCGTCTGTGTTTAGCAAAGACTTTGCCCTCAATGGCTTCACCTTCAGAGCGGGGCTATTATGTTTCTCCTGATATGGGACTGATGCTAATCAGTGTGGATTGTATTTTATGCCTCAAGGCAGGAATATGTGCTGATGAGGGCCCAACAATAAATGAACCTTATCACCTAATGGCATCTCTGCCCACCTAGTGACTGACTGAAAAGACCCCTGCTAAATGTCACGGGCAGGCTGAATGCACGTGTGAGATAATGAGAGAAACGAATGATCCACAGATGGATCGGTCGCCGATAATTATTGCTGATAGCCGACTCAGGGGTCTCACAGACGCACTGTCAGAGATTTGAAATACCATCCTGATTTCTAACAGCATGAATGTTTTTGGTCACAGTTGAAATGAAGTAATTAGAGGAGTAAAATTAGCACTAAAACCAGGGTTTTCTATTTCGATTCAAGAGTTTTATTCAGATGAATTCTGCTGACTTTATTTATGTAGCATTGAACTGAAAACTCTGTGCACATTTATGACTCAGGCTGCATTCAAGTGGTGTTCAAAATGCAAACAAGGGCCTTATCCTCAATAGACCTTCTGTCCTGCCCCAGTCGACTGAGGACAAAGGCTCCGCCCACTCTGAGCCTGATTCTGTTTGAGGGTTCTTCCTGGTAAAAAGGGAGTTTTTCCTTCCCACTGTCACCCTCACCTAGCCTGACAAGCCCTACTGTATGTGGATATCTAGTCCAGCCACGATCCATTGAAACAACTCATTCATAGAGGCGGATCCCGAGCTGCCGCCATGTTCTGCCGTCATCGGCTAATCCCACCCACCAAACCATTAGAGCGTTGTGATTGGCCCGGTACCAGACTGACCGGACCAATCAGTGGGCTGCAGAGGTTCCAATGGAGAGTGTCTAGACCAAAGTCTGCAGAGCAGAGCTGACGGTCTAGTTTACTAGACTAACCCTCATGTTTGCTCAGAAAAGGGGAGTGACCAATTGATATTTTATAATTGATCTAATTTGATTACATTTTGATTTCTTTAAGTCGTTTGGCCTGAATCTGGATCTGGATTTGTTCAGTGCTTTGTGATGACTTCTGGTGCTTTATAAATAAACTGAACACTTCGAGCCTGTCTCTACTGAAAAAAAAAAACAGCCCTCATAGCAGAAAGATGCAGCAGCAGTCATAACAAAAGAGTATTCTTCATGGTGTGTTTTCTGGTTTATTTGGGTATTTTGTGTATATTTTAGGTTGAACTATTTGTGTGGTTTTTTTTTTTACCTTTGCCACTTCTCACTGCATTCATTCATTTATTTGGTAGGGACAATGCACATTAATGAACATATATTGGATAATCATAAATATGCCGGATTATAGCACAGGAGCTAGTTTACATCCGTAGTCCCTAGACAGGTCACACAAAAAACATAAAACGGCAGGACAGTAATGACAGAGGGCACACGTCACAGACACATAATTAATGATTACAAGACTGGTTTGCTTTCAGCCAACGTTTGAGCTGATTTTTGAAAGTTTGCAGAGTAGAGCATTCCCTTATGGGGAGTGGGAGACTGTTCCAGATCTTACTGGCCTTTACAGAAAGAGCATTTTGTCCAGAGGCAGTTTTTCTGTGTGGGACCTCACAGTCCCCTCTAGAAGAGGCCCTAGTCCTGAGAGCGCTGTGATCCCTTTTCTTAATATAGTCAGACACGGGTGGTGGAGCGAGACCATGTAACATCAGACATGTGAACTTAAAATGTTTAAAATTCTCAAAACTTAAGAGGTTGTGCTGAGTCAGAATATTATAGCTGTGGGATGACATTGGTTTTTATACAAGACTTTCATTGACTTTTTATAGAGAGATTGTATGATTTTACATGCGTTTACACCTGTCAGTGACCAACAGGTGATACAGTACTCAATGTGTGACAGAATCACTGTTTACATATCATATCATAGCATATCAGCTGCCTCCACTCAGGAATCAGTCTGTCCACATTAAATAGTCCTTGGTTTCAGTTATATCACCTGGGCCTCCTCTTGTTTCTTCCTTTGTGTCCATTCCTTTTTTTTTTTTTTTGTTAAGTTTGAAAACCAGCATATGACTTTAACTGTCGGCAACTAGGTTGACATGTAAAATTATGGGAACATATGCAAATATTCATTTGGAATAAATCAGAATTTGTATGTAAAACACTGTATATGACCAGGTCACATGAGGCAGACGATGTAATTGCAAACAAATGGAAACTTTTTCAGTGTTGCCCTGATTTAGCCTGGACCTACCAAAGTTGTCTCATGTTTTTTGAACCTTTGGATTAATTCAAACTAAATTTAAAAGGGTTTGAAAGAAAATAAGGACACTTTCAGTTGGAATCACGCTGAATTATGTTTAAAACTTTAGCAATGAGTGTAGCCAGGTGATGTAAAACATTGAATATAGCTGCAAATAAATTATGACATTTAAGAAATTGCTATGCAAATTTTCTTGTTGCAGCTTTGTCACAAAATGTCTTCATTATGTCTCGATTTACTTGCAGTTGACACTAATTTTGTTTGTAATTTGGTTGCCAAATCCTCCTGATGTTCTTGTACTTTTGGACTGATGGAAACTAAACTGAGAGGTTGCAGATGTATTTGAAAAGGACATTTTTCCAGTATTTTTTATGTGTTCAAAATTCCAGCAACTCTTGAGGAATTTGAGAACTCTCACTGAAATTTTGAGATAGTTTTGAAACTCATTTGCAGTCACCTGCAGTGAGGTATACGCTCATCTATCTGTATCCATTGCAGAGCACTAAAACTATTCTAAATGCACAGAAGTGAAGCTTTAATCACTGTAACAGCAGCCTAATGCAGTCAAAAATGACCATACCTGACTGTAAGTTATAAAAATGTTTAATCAGGATTGAATTTATTAGCCAAGCAGGATGAACTATTGGTAAATAATCTCTAATCCAGGTCTTTTTATTTAAAAGTGCATCATTTATTGTTTCTTTTAAAACACAGATCATTTTGAACTCTCAAGAAGAGAGTGAATGCAAATTTTGACATCAGTTTGTGCAAGTGTAATTACCTTGTAATACTGAGATCATCACATTGTCCATGAGTCAGTGTGTGTGTGTGTGTGTGCATGTCTTGCAGATGGAAATGCTCTGCAGAGCAAAGCGAAGTAGACAATCAGTCATTCTGAGTAAAGGCAGAGGTGAAATGTAAGTAAATGCTGTGAGTGTGCACGGCTGCCCGTGTGCCAGATGCTGTGAGCTGGTGCCAGCGCTGCGAGTGAGTGACTCATTATTTCAGAAAACTGTTGGCCTTTTCTCTGATGACTCTGTTGCTCATTTAAACCAGAAAGTCTGCTCGTGACTTTTTTTTTTACATCAGGGAAAGCTGCCAGTTGGGACAGCTCCCGATTCATTACTGCCATTTACCCCCCCCAAAAAAAAACTTATAAAAAAGATAGCATTGAGAATAGGACCATAGGGAGGCATTTATGGTATTAGGGAAAGGAAAACAGTTTCCTGTAAGCAGCAGATTATGAAAACATTAAGCAACAATTACCCTAATGAGAGTTATTGAAGCGGCAAGGTAGCAGACAAGCTGTGTGCATCTGGCTGCTGCATCTGGCTGCAGCAGCGGAGCATTCAAAGAGACAGGCGGGAAGACATTCATTTGTTATAGCTGCTCCTTCCGTGTGAATCGAGAAATGGCACGTCAGTAATTGTCATGTACTGAAAATGATCTCACACAGCAGCGTGTTGATGCATGCACTGCTATGGATACGGAGTGTACTGTCAGAATTGCTGAAGATGTCATTTAGGGTAATTGCGGGGAATGGCTTTGAGTGGGCAATTTGTGGCCCTCCACGTCTGTTAAGAAATGAGCACAAGAAAGGTGTTGAAATTGATACAAAATGATGAAAAGACTGAATTTTTCAGCTTTTATTTTGGCAAACAGAAAACATGGTTCTGCAGGATGAATGGGTTTTTCTTTTTAGGATAATGGATCAATATTTTTAGGGACAAACAGTCTTCCTTCCAAGCCATTTTAATTGAGACGATGTTATAGAAAAGTCAACTGACACAACAGGTACCTCGACTCTAAATTAGAAAACTGCTTTTATTGTCAACTTTTAAAACCACAACGTTCAAATAATAATATACAAATGCATTCAGAATGGAGAAAGATCAAATCACAGTGATAACATTGTTTTTGAGGTTAACTCTATGAAATTTCCTTCTTTTATATTCATTGAAACGACTTCATTTTCCTCCAGGTCACTGTTTTCTCTGTGATAGCAGAAGAGTGAAAAACTAAAATCATTTAAAAAAAATCTCAAGTTCATATGCTTGTAAAAGGAGCAGAGAACAGAATTTGTAACTAAAAAAAAATCATGCATGTTCAGAATAGAATAGAATAGACTTTATTGTCATTGCATGGAGCAAATATACGAGATTTGTCGCCTGGTCAACGGACTGGTTCCTATATACAGCAACAACATACTAATTCGATAAGAAAAAACACAGAATCACATGATAGTGTAAAAAATATTATATATAAGAAAATTTTAAAAATAAAAAGGTAAAGATTAGAAAAGAACAAAATGCAGTCAATGTTGCACAATGAGCTGTGAATGCTCATGGTCAGGAATTTGTAGGCCAAGGGGGTTCAGGGAGGTTGTTGGTGGTGCAGACAGCGGTGGGATAGAAGCTGTTCCTCAGCCTAGAGGAGTTGCATCTCAAGTTAAAGGGTGATGAAGCGTTTTAAACCCAAAAGAACGAGACCACCCATTGTTCCATTGTCTTCAACGGGCTGTATTCTGTAAAATGTGCTGCAGTCCGGGCCCAAATTTCTCACACTGTCCTACAGATGTGACGTGAACTGATACTGCTTGCGCGTTCTCAAACAGCTTGAAAACTAGAAGGAAATGTATGCCGTAGGTGGCGGTAATGCACTTTAACGTTGTGTGCCAACCACCATAAAAATCTAAGAGGAAGAAGAATCTCTAGTGTGGCTGAGTGAAAATGCTAATGTTCTTAAGGACATGTTAGAGTAACATTTTAGTTACTTTGCCGCTCCACATGTTGCTTTTTTCATAATACCGGTATATGTGTAGCAGTCTGAGGCTTTCGGCTGACTCTGCAGCTTCCGCTCCGCCTTCGCTCGGCGTTCGGGCTGGTAGCGGGCGTTGTCCTTGTGCACGAGGTAAGTACACTGGTTTGGGATAGTGGGAACGTTGGAGTCTGTGCTAACCATGACTTACCTGCAGTGGTTGTTGGTGGCCCACCGATTCCTTCGGGATGTGATTTCTCTGGGACCCCAGGGGGGCGTACCGGCGGACGGAGGTATGTATACAGCCTCTTACTTCCTCATGTCAGCGGGTCGGGAGAATTGATAGCTTTGTGGGGGTTTTGTGCTGTCTCGTTCTGTGCGAACTGTGTGTGTGACCGTGCAACACAATGGAACTCCAACCAGCGGAGGAGCGGGACCGGACCCTCACGACTGGCGGCGTAGCCAGTGGTAAGTCGGTAGGTCTAGTTCTTTCTGTTAGCTCCCCTCTGGGACTATTAGGGTGGCGGTCCAACCGGGTCATAGCCCGGTGTGTGTGGCGCGGTGCATTGTTTTACCATATTTCCTTTTGTTTTGTTTTGTACCCATGTCCTGTCCAGCTGTATAGCAAACAGAATTGATGTCTGAGTACCAGAACAAGCCCAACAGTCCAGGTGAGGTGCGTTACAGCTATAATGCTCCACCTGACTTATATTTAAATATTGTGGGAAATAATAATAATCTTTATTTGAATTGTCTTTTAGCTAGATTTGAATCCCAATGGACACGGAGATGTAAAAGAAGAGAAGGGTACAGAAAGAGGGGTGGGGGAGAAAGTTAACAGAGAAAGAAAAAGAGGACAAGAGGTACAAAGAATCTGCTTCTGGACCTGTAAAGAGAAAGAACAAACAAAAACAGAGGGCATAGATACAACAGAAATACACAGCATATGATTGTACAACAATTACAGCGTTCTTAAAATGAACACAGTAAAGATTAATTCAAGTTGTATTTAGTGCCAACCATAGCCCAAGTCAATGCGTTAGGGAACACCAGAGCTTGTGTGAACACTTTGTGAGCACCTGTGTGTATATATGCGCGCTTGTGTCTATGTAGCATCATCAAATAGGCTATAACCTCTGACCTTTGACCTCTGTTGACCACCACAACAATAATCCATCTTCGCTCCCAATAACTTGGAATACAATCACTCTTGGATTATGTTTTAACCTGAATCAAGATCCCTACAGGTGTCCTACTGTCCACTTTCAGGTGTGCATCTCCCAGATGACCTTAACTGGACACTAGCTGGTCTAATAAAACACTCTTTGTAAGATGTCTCTTCTGTAACACCACAGACTGGTGTTCAAACTGTAATCTCTTGTTTACAGAACAGTCTCCTGTAGTGTTCCTGCTCAGGGTCATCCACACACTCACACTCAAAGTGTTATAATATGCTTCTCTGCTGTGTCATGCATTTCTACAGTTATAATGTGAGTGTTTAACGGGCGGAAGTCATATGTGAGTTGGTAAACTCCCTACAGTTCCCCTATCCAATCAGAGCTATCCACCAGTCCACTAACTCAGTTTTGATTAGTACACTTAATATCTTCTGATTGGTTGAATTTAAAATAACGTAGTCTCAAAACTAATATTCAGTTCCGGTACAAGCCAGTCTCAGTCTGTCTGTGCTACTGCCTGAATGTAGGAGAGTCTTAGCTGAAACTTCGTCAGCTTTGAAGAAGGCCTTGAGAGACCTGCCTGTGTCTCTCCCTCTCGTCTCTCCCTCACCACGGGGACTGATCAGAAATGACTTCAGCATGCCTGCTGAAATGCCTCCCTTGCTGACCGGGACGTATCCACGGACTGTCCGGCGAGGTCCTCGGCGGCCACGCCCTCCAGGACCACCACTCCGAGTCTGGGGACTCCAGCCTCAGCTCGTGGAGAAACCAACGCCTGCCAGATCCAGGAGCGTCCACCTTTCAGTGAGCGAACACCACTTTCTGATCGAGAGGTTTGCTTTGATAAAGCCTAAATCTTCCAAACTAAATTAAGCCAAAACTAAATCCCATTCCAAACTCAAATTAGCCCTAAATTGACTCTTAAAGTCACAACTAGGTTAACTAAATTAACTAACTTCCCTAGTCATTAAAACATATGCTACGGTCCGTTAAAACTCACAATTAAACTATCTTTAACATCCTCAACATGTTTAAGAATATTAATTGTGTTTACATCAAACTTTCAAACTGTCTTATCTGTCTGTGTTCTTAGGTTTTTCAAATTAAATGGTTGTTCAATCTTTATGGTCTCAGCTTCACATTATTAATAAGGTATTTCAATTCACTGTACTCTTTCAAAGAACCTAGATACCTTCAATAAATATTAGCTATTATCAGGGTTAAATGACAGTTTATCACTTTTCATTATAATCCAGAAATAAGTTCTAATGTTTATCTGAAGAGGGTGTAGTTAAAATAACTAATAGTTATTCCAAACGCTACATCTATAAGGTTGTTCCATAGTATTATTCAATAATAAGTTCGGAGAGCCACAGATCCGCCCCCAAGAACCATGGAGGACACGGAGGAGATCCAAGTCCAAGACGTCCGGAGGCCCCCCCAGACCACGAGGATCCCAGGAAAACCACCGCAGGGACAGCCGCAACACCGGGAGGGGTGTAGAGGCTCACCCCGTAAGGGCCACCCAGCAACCGCCGCGCCAGAGCCCCAGGGGGCTGTTTGTGTTAATGAAATGTATTTTCATTTATAAATCATGTCTTTGTTTGTCTTTGGTTGAACCCAAATGAGAAAAACTAGATCTGCCACATTCTGTGCGCTCCTGCGCCGGGCTGCAGTTACTCACAGCGCCGGGCGCGTCGCTCGTGAGTTTCGTTTCTTAATCCTGCCCCTAGTTCCTTTAAATATTTGCAACAGAAAAACCAAACCAAAACATTTTAGAAAACAAAAGAAAGCTGAATCCATGCGGATAAATGAACTCTGTTTGGAGTTTTAAAATCAAAACAATATTTTAAAAAGCAAAACCCAAACTACAAATCACAAAACTGCAAGATAAAAAAAAGCTAACTAAACAAACCAACATTTTACAAAACATTCAAATCTGGAAAAATATTAACACATAAATCACAATGTTCTAAACCTCCTGAGTGCTGAGCTGTTGTGTTTAATTTCTCACTGTTTGGATTTAGTGGAATGTCATAAACATAAACAAATATTAATTTCATCAATAAGTAATTAAAAATGAAACTTACAATTTAAAGGGTTTTCTCCCTGAATAAGGACAACAGGTCTCAGCAGAATAAAATGTTTCAGCTCAGAGAAACCAGGAGGTCTCAGGAGGTTAAGAACCACACAAAGGGGTTTTCCTCCTTTCACTGCCGTGTTTTGAGGTTTTTATTTATTTTCCTCAGGGCCGTCGTCATTTTCCCTTCCATGGACAGATTTTGTGTTTGTCTTCATCCAGACATGTAGCTTAGAGATTATATTCTAAAAGCGTCACATCCCAAATTAACATCTGAAGATATTACAACAGATTTCACAGTACAAGCACTGGATGAAATAATCTGACCTTCTGTGTTTTATTCTTTTTTCATTCCTCTGCATCCCCTTAACTCACCGTGAAATCCCGAAGCTTTTTACAGCATCCCGTTTAATCAGGGAGTGGGATTAAAGCTGATTCCAAGACAAGACGTACTGTAACACGACTCTCTAGGAGGTGAAGATGGATGGGCCGGGCTACAGTCTGGATGGAACGCCTCCATTGCGCTGCTTGGCCTGGTGGAGCCCATCAATCAGGGTGGCACCAGAGGTCTGGGCTGAGGCTGCGTAATGATGCGAGCAGCGTGTGGCCGAGCCATCCCTTGCTGCTCAGGTGTAAGGGTCTGCCCTGTCCAGCGGTCCTCTCCGCTCCTTCACCGCCGCCATCCATCAAACGCGAGCCGCGCTCACCAGATGTAGCAGATTCCAGCAGGTCCGAGAAGATAACTTCATGTCGAGGCGACTCGCAAATTAAGCCCCAAAATGAAAGACCTTCATGAAAGTTTCTGCCACGAGAATCATTTTGGAGATTTAGAAGAAGAGGATGATGGCTTTTACTAAGAGCTATGTGCTCCATACTGAAGGTGGAGTAGATGCTTCAGTCTTCCACTAATGTTCATTAAAGGACATATTTTACAGCACATTATATGCTTCATGCCCCTCACACAAACATATTACGCTCCTGGATGAAAGTGGCCTTATGAGTCCCATAAAGCAGGCCTCATGAATATGAGTGTAAAAGCAGCTGCTCAGTCTGGACTCTTTGTGAAGGGAAGGTCATTTGGTAGAAAGCGTGCACTGCAAAAATCCACGCTTATAAAATGTCTTTGGTTTCCAAGCTGGTAAAATACATCTCCTGGAGCCTAATGGACTTTTTTTTTTCCACTCGCTGGAAGGAGGGTTGGATTTCACTGTTATGGGTCTGAATTAACCCCTTTTTTTTGTTTAAGTTTAGTTTTTACCCCCAAAATCCCCCTAAAAGTCCATTATGAAAGCAACACTTCTGGGGTTGAGTTTCATACTGTGAGTGTTGCTTTATAGGTTGATGCAGATAATTCATTCCATGGATTTGATGACAAACATTGAAAGCCTTATTACTTAATCTTTATTAAATGATTTTTTTCCCTCCATAAGGGCGTGTGAATGAACGCCTGATAATAGCTTTTTGTTCATCTCTGATTATCATCAAGTCAAGGCAGTTCCTGATGATGACCTGGGATTGGATTTCTAAAACCACGACTCGAGGTGTGCGGCGCTGCGCTTCACATCATGGATTTTTAATTCTGCTTTTGTTTTTAGCAAATCATTAAGGGGTGTTTTGAAAGGGTCCATTAACTTAATGTTGATTGTTTCATTTACATGAAACAGGATTTCACACTTTTCTAGAAATGAATGAGTAATATCCCCCCTCAAATCCGCGTAAGCCCATAAACCCCGGAGAGAGAGGGAGCATTTCCTGATGCGGCGGCAGCGTTCCCATTTTTCTATGTCACATCTTGTTAATCTAATCCTAATTTGGGCATCTAATCAGTGAGACCTTTCTGTGTGAGCTTCATAATTAAAGAATGTATCATTATCCTGACTTTAATTACATTACCATGTAACTTTGTTTTAATTAAAACACCCTTTCCCAAAGGGAGCGTAGTTGGACAGACTTTTGTGTGCCGGGGGTGTAAAAGCTATTTCCCACTTTGCACAAAGCATGATTATCATAAAGTTCACCTGAAGAACTTCCTGACCATGAAAATAAGGGAACAACGGGTGATGGTTAAATCTTTTCTACCCGTCACAGCATGCAAATCACAAAATTGCACGCGTCGTTACTGCTCGTAGCTCCTGAAAGCTTTTTACATTTCCTTTACCACGACGGCTGCAATCAGAGGGTTAATAGCGGCCCTTTGCAAGAGGTGGTGAGGGTGAACGTCCTTTTCTTTGGAAACAGAGGAGCAACGTCCGGGGATTATTAAGATGTGCTGTCAAGGCATAATAAGGTTCCAGCACATTGCATACACCTCTCTACGTCATTCGGTTGTGTCAAGCATAAAAACAGTCATTTTACTAATGTGAACAAACCACTCTTCATCGCCGCGGTAATGACTGGGAAACGGAGTGCGGTCCGGTCATGTCATAACTGAGTCACGGATGATGAGTCTCATTCGTTGAAACAACCGTAGGTGGCGGTGTTGTGCTGCTGACAGGCTGACTGACGTAGCGTTGATGTTCGAGTCAAAGAGCACAGATTGTGGTGTCACTCCGTATCTGTGTATTTACAGAGAAGCTGTCAGCATCGTTACCGAACAACTTTTAAAACATCTGAACTCCTTGCATGGTTTTTTTTTTTTTTTGCACTCTTTGTTCCACCCCCAAAATGATCACATTTATTCAGTTTTCTTGCAGGATTACGTCATGACGAAACAGGTGAAGCCTGACGATGACAGTTGGATGTTTGCGTTGCCTCGTGTTTGGCCACTTTGCGGGAAGAACATTTTAATTTTTGCTTCGGGTGCTTGTTTGCTGTGAATTATACACGAGGATATTAGCTGTCATTCACCCTGACATGCCTATTTTCTGCTCTGTCATTCCACCTGCAGGTAAATTATAGTTATATAGATGCTCTTATTATAGTATGCAGGATATGCGGGTTGTCAGTTCCATCGTTTATGCATTCAAAGAAAAAAAATTCTTACAAAAAGTGATTTTGTTTTTGAATAAAACACAGCATGGATTTGCCACATGGGGCTGCATGGTGGCGCAGTTGGTTAGCACTGTTGCCTCGCAGCAAGGAGGTTGTGGGTTTGCGTCCCGGCTCTGCGGCCTCTCTGCATGGAGTTTGCATGTTCTCCCCGTGCATGCGTGGGTTTTCTCCGGGTACCTCTCCAGTTTCCTCCCACAGACCAAAAGCATGACTGTCAGGCTGACTGGGCTTGTAAATTGTCCTTGTGTGAGTGGGTGTGTGGTTGATTTGTACGTCTCTGTGTGGCCCTGGCTGTGATGGACTGGCGACCCGTTCAGGGTGTCCCCCACCTTTTGCCCCTTGACCGCTGGAGATAGGCGCCAGCTCCCCCGCCACCCCCTGTGGAGGACTAAGCGGTTACAGAAGATGGATGGATGGATGGATTTGCCACCCCAAATTTAGAAAAAATTTAAACTAAATAAACATTTGAATGTGAAGTCATTCTGATTACCTTTAAATCCTGCATTCTGATTTATAACGAACATGTGTTTTTGTGGCAAATATCCAATGTTTTTCTCTAAATTACATTAGAAATATGTGGCGCATGTGTTGTTCATTGAGGTAAACAGCTCTGCATACATGAGGCCACAAAGGGCTTCAACAGGGTCGCGGACCAGTCACAAAGTGGTCTTTTAATGAGCTCGGATTCAGGAGACAGTAATGAGGTTCCTGTTAAAAAATGGAAAGAAGAAGAAACCCAGAACACCTGGCTCTGAATGAATATGTGATATAACAGCATCCTTTAGCCTGCTCACAACGATATTCATCTCGTTATCCTCATAATTTCTCACAGATAAATTGCACGTTTGAACCAAACCATCACAGGCAAAGATCCTAACACTGGAATTTCAGTGCAAAATCTGAATTGTAAAGTGAACGTCAATATAATGACATTCTGAATTATGCAAAAAACAACATGGAGCCTCCGTCCCTCTCGGTCTGGGTGATGAGGATTACCTCCTTATCGAAGCCACAACAAGCGTATCAAATGGAGACTTGGCTCCAGAGCGGTGAGTCCTCTCAGAGCGTCTCTCTACTCTGATGTGAACAATCACAGAAGTACGATGTGTGCAGAGATCAAGGACGCTCGCTCTCATGTGGCGTGAAACTGGCCTCATTAAGGCCAGAAGGTTCTTGTTTTGAGTCTTTGTCCCTATCATGATTTAAACTGAACAAAACAGAGTAAACAATCTGTGTGTCGGCAAATGGAGAAATGTATCAACCATCGTAGGTTGAGCCTTTCTCCAGTCATTTTTAAAAACCTTATTTGTTGTTGTTTGACTTATGAATTAGTTTCTTATTTTTTTAACAATGCTTGGTTCAAGCTGAAAGATGCAGCCCATTTTTTAAAAAAATGTATAAATAATGCTGCTTTTAAAAAACACTCCTTCCAGCTGCAAGCAGAGCTATTTTTTCCAAACTTATGACAGAAAGAAAAAATGCAGCAGCCTATCTTCAGAAAATACATTTATTAAAATAATAACAATGGAGGGAAGGGAAACAGAGTGTCCTTTTCCCTCAGTTTAATTGTTTACGGGTTGTTCTAGCGTTTATCTGTCTGACAGACTCGACTAAGTATGAAGCAACAAATACAAAATTAAACAAAAACTAACATAAAAATGTCTTCTTCAGTGAACATGTACATTTCCATAAAATAAATCTTTGCTGCAGTTTTAAGTCTTGTTGAGAGATTTGAAGCTGAAGCACCTGGTGAACACAGAAACCTTTCAGTCCTTTGCTAACGGCTGCACAAGCGGCAGCTTTGGAGTAATACCAAATAGGCAACTTTATGCTTTTTGGCAACTAGTTCCTCAGTTTTGGCACTTTTGAATTTTATATTGTCAAATCAGTCTGTGCATGTTGACATTGCCTCGCCTGCATGTCAAATGTCAAAATGTCACCTACGTGAATATATCGCTCATGGTCATTTGTCGTACTGATGAATATCAGCTGGACACACGTTACGTATCGTCGAACCTTAGTGTGCTGTGATTTAAATACTGAGCTGAAAATTTTTAACTTTCCTTTTAAACAAAATACAGTTTTTTAATGATTATTTAGTTTATTAGAGAGAAAATTATTTGAACCCGTCTTGCCCAATATGTAAAAATCATCCCAATTGGATTTGAGTCCAGACTTTGACTAGGCCACTGCAACATTTTCAGTTCCTTTTTTGAGCCATTCAGAGGTGGACTTGATGATGCATCACAACCCAGGTTGCCTTCAGTTTAAAGGCATAATATGCAGTTTTGCTTGTTTTAGCATCCCCTAGTTTAACAGTTGAAATGTCTACTCAGCCTTCACTGCTTTCTACTGGAGCGGTTCATCACTCATTCAAAGAAATCAGCTGTGTTCAAGCAGGGAGAGATGGGAAAAAATCAAGAATCATGAGCTAAAAACACTCTGGCGCTAGCATAACAGCTAGCCACATTGGGTTAGCCTAACCCTCATGAGATACGTGACTTTGTGAGACTTCAGGGCACCGGACTGGAGACTCAGAAGTTACAAACGTGGTATTCTGGATCCAAGCAGCCATATCTAACCATAAACAAGTTGAACCAGCGGTGTTTTAAATGTTGCTTTGTGTTCTTTTGCTATTGGATTTTAAAAATTGTATAATAGGGTGTGATGTGTTGCTTTTTGAGATCTTTTTGCCTCCATACTGTGGTTGGTTGGTTTGGAAAACACAGGTGTACATTATGGAAATTCACATGAACTGAACATGTTTTTCACATGTGAGCCCATGTGGAAAAACATGTGACCACATAGGAAAACATGAACGTGCTGAAAGTGTTCCAAATTCACACGGGAAACATGTAAATTTGGAAAAACAAAAACTGGCTACCAGGTTTAAGATAATCTCTGTTCAGCTCGCGCCTTTGTGTTTTTTTCTTCGTCTTTGAGGTTTGCAAACAACGTGCAGATAAGTGTTTATAAATGTAGGCGTCTTTGGGGCCGCTGCGTCATATCCGTGCTCCTTTCAGCGGAGGCTTACTGCTGTTCTTTGTCATAAAGTAGTCCCGACTCTAAAATAGTACTTGTAATTCTTTCGTGTTACTTTTTATTTTCACTTACAGTCGATATGTTTACTGAGGTCACTAGGCAGAATTATTATCATTAGTATCACTTCTGAGTGAGTTTTAAGGACTTTTTCTCACAATGCTAGTTTTTAATAATAATAATAATAATACCGCAAACTTATATAGCGCTTTTCGGACACTCAAAGACGCTTTACAAACAGAGCAATGAACACAATTAATAAACACACACAATCTAAGAACACTGACGGCAAGCTAATTAATGGGTGATGGTGAGGATGATGATTAAGGGAAAGCCTGTTTGAATAGGTGGGTTTTGAGCAGTGACTTGAAAGTGGAGAGAGTCGGAAATCCTGATGTTTTGTGGTAGAGAATTCCAAAGAGTTGGGGCAGCAGCGGCAAATGCTCGATCCCCCATGGTGCGATGTTTTGTTCTTGTTGGCGAAAGGAGATTGGAGTCAGCAGAGCGGAGGTGACGGGTAGGAGAATGACGATGGAGAAGTTCAGTGAGATAAGGGGGAGCAAGGTTATTGAGGGATTTGTAGGTGATGAGGAGCAGTTTGTAATGAATCCAGTGTTGAACTGGGAGCCAGTGGAGTTGTTTGAGGACAGGAGTTATGTGGTCTCTGGAGCGGGTGTGGGTGAGTAGACGTGCTGCTGAGTTTTGGATGTACTGTAGTTTGTGTAAGGCCGTGGAAGGAAGTCCGTAGAGGATGCTGTTACAGTAGTCGAGTCTGGAGGTAATGAAGGCAAAGATGAGTATTTGAGCAGTGGAGTGAGAGAGGGATGGGCGGAGACGGGCGATGTTACGGAGGTGGAAGAACGATGTCCTGGTGATGTTATTGATGTGAGATTTGAAGGAGAGGGAGGAGTCAAAGATGACGCCAAGGTTGCGAACTGTAGAGGAGGGTGTGACTGTGTGACCGTCGATTAGGAGGGAGATATTTTGAGCAGAGGATAAGAGGGATTTTGGACCAGTGATAATGAGTTCAGTTTTGTTGTTGTTGAGTTTTAGAAAGTTGGTGTCCATCCAGTGTTTTATGTCACCCAGGCAGCCTGTGATGGTGGAGAGAATGACTGGGGTGATGGATTTGGTGGAGATGTATAGTTGTGTGTTGTCAGCGTAGCAATGAAAATGGAGTCCATGTTGGCGTATGATGTGTCCGAGGGGAAGCATGTAAAGTATGAAGAGGAGAGGCCCCAACACCGAGCCTTGGGGGACGCCGTGGGTGACAGGGGCTGTGTTTGAAGTGCAGTTGTTGACGGAGACGTAGTGGTGGCGATCGGAGAGGTAGGAGGTGAACCAGTGGAGTGCTGAGCCTGTGATACCAATGGATGAATGAAGACGGTTGAGAAGGATGGAGTGGTCGATGGTGTCAAAGGCTGAGCTGAGGTCGAGGAGGAGGAGAATGGTGAGGGAACCGGAGTCAGAGGCAATCAGGAGGTCGTTGGTGACTTTTAGTAAAGCTGTTTCAGTGCTGTGGTGGGTACGGAAACCAGATTGAAATGTTTCAAAAAGCTGGCAGGATTGTAGATATTGCTGGAGCTGAGTGGTGACTGAACGTTCCAGGATTTTAGAGAGTAGTGGGAGGTTGGAGATGGGTCTGAAATTGTCCATAATGTCTGGGTTCAGACCAGGTTTCTTCAGGATGGGAGTGATGGAAGCAAGTTTGAGAGACGGTGGGACAGATCCAGTGGTGAGGGAGGTGTTTATGATGTCGGTGATGAGAGGGCTGACAGCAGGGAGACATGCTTTGATAAGGGGGGATGGGATGGAGTCCAGATGACAGGTGGTGAATTTCATGGAGGAGAGGAGCTTGGTAGTGTTGGATGGGATGAGAGGTGTGAAGGTAGAAAAACTGTGTGTAAGTAATGGACTGAGTTTGGGTTCTGAGGTAGAGCAGGCAGATGGAGAGGAGGCAAGCTGGCTGTGAATGGATGTAATTTTAGAATGGAAGTGGGTCAGGAAGTCGTTACATTTGAGTGGTGTGAAGGTGGTGGTGATGTTGTCCTTAGGTCGGGATAATTTACTGAAAACAGAGAATAAGGTGCGGGGGTTGGAGGAGTTGGAATGGATTATGTCGGAGTAGAACTTGGAGCGGGCATTACTGCAGGCTGTTTTGTACATTGTGGTGTGGTGTTTGAGGATTTGACTGTGAACAGTGAGACCGGTTTTTTTTATATAGGTGTTCCAGTTGTCGTCGTTTTTTCTTCAGAGCGTGGAGTTCCGGGGTGTACCAAGGAGCAGACTGGGAGAAGGATACGGTCAGTGTCTTAGGGGGGCTAGCTGATTCAGGCAGGTGGAGAGAGCGTGGTTGTAGAAGTCAACAAGGTCAGAGGGTGTGGGGTCAGGAGGGAGCAGGGAACTGGAGACAGCATCAGATATGGAGGATGAGAGAGTGGTAGGAGACAGAGACTTTAGATTTCGGATGGTTATTGTGCGTTGTTGTCGTTTGGGCTGGGGGATGGGAATGTTCAGGTCCATGGTTATGGCCATGTGGTCGGAGATGGTTAGGTCGGTTAGTGAGAGGTTCTGAATAGTCAGGGAGGATGAAGTACAGACCAGGTCCAAGATATGTCCTTGTCTGTGTGTGGGGGAGTTTATGTGTTGAGTCAGATTGAAGCAGTTTAAAATGTCTAAAAAATCGGATGTGAGCTTAGATGTAGGAGAGTCAACATGGATGTTGAAGTCCCCTAGGAGGAGAACAGAAGGTGAGATGGAGGAGAGCTGAGTAAAAAATTCACTGAAGTCTGAAAGAAAGGTTTGAGTTGTTTTGGGGGGGGGGGGGGGGGG
>SSNR01000423.1:43685-62646 GCA_006937965.1 Callopanchax toddi | reverse complement strand
CTGCTCGTGCATGTCGTCATAATGAGAGCGCGCGTCACAGCTGTGTTTCTCAGCATAACTGATGACTTAAAATTTAACAAATCAAACACTAAAAACACATTGATCTGTCAGTGACTATCAGGTTGTCCTTTATTACTCATGTTTAAATACACCCAAAAGTTTTACTACCAAAAACATGATGACAGAGTCCTGCTTGAGATAAGGAAGATTTAATCCATTACAGATAAACTGGATGCTACAATCGCTTTTTGACAGGTGAAAAAAATCAGTTTGAAATTATTTGATGTGGTAAAAAAAGACAGATGTTTTAATCAGGTCACCTGTAAACTAGATGTAATCCTTTACTGTCAGGAGATGAGAAGGTTTCTACAGTAAAACTATTAAAACAGGGTGAGCCTTAGAAAACAGCTGCAGTCCTGACAGATTAATATGTTTCAGAGTTAAAAATGTTTGATTGGACCAAATTCATTTGATAACTTTATACTGCTCCTCGAACAATGAGGATGGGTCAAATGCAGAGATGAATTTCCCCAAGGGGATCAATAAAGGATCAATTATTATTATCATTATTATTATTATTATTATTATTATCAACCATCATTGAGCTCAGACAATTCTGACAGCAGCAACTAACACCCCCCCCCCCAATGGTGTGCCTTGTGATTTTTTTCAATGAAAAAGTGTGCCTTGGCCCAAAAAAGGTTGAAAAACACTGTAGTAAAGAGTCCTGTGGAGGTCTTCCGGAAAAACGATCTGGATACCTGGGAATGTTGATTCAGGTTAAAACATAGTAACAGAGTCATTGTAATCCAAGTTATTGAGAAGAAGATGATTATTGTTTGTGTGATGTTCAAGGGGTCAGAGGTCAGAGGTTATAGCGTATTTGGTAACGCTACAAAGTGTTGCTTATAAGTTGCTCTTTCATTTATCTGTGCAGCCTACAGCGCTGCATGTGTTAACCATTTTGTTTTGCTGCTTTTTAGCTCAAGGTTTTGACATCTGACAGACAATAACAACGGTGCTCAGCGGGGCTGTGTCGTCTTCTTGCCCCCTGGCTAGAAGCTGGGGGCGGGAGCTTGGACGTGTGACGTCACACGTCAAGGGGTCTATAACGTGTCTGGCTGCAACTCAACTAACTAGCTAACTAACTAACTATATAGGTAGAGGTGAAGAACAATAGGGCTGTAATGTTTTGCATTGCACCCTAATTAAAATTTACCGACTGAATAGTTTAGGTTGTGATTTTATCTTTTATTCAAACAGCAATAATCATCACCACCTCTTGTTTCAATGCATTTCTGCCACATCCAGAACAATAAGATGTTTTTTTTTTATAAATGTATTATCTGATTAAAGCCTGCATCAGCAGACAAACTGCTCATTTTTCCCCTCAAGAGGACAGTCAGTCATCTGTTGTCTCTTTGCATCTGTCCCTTTGTTGGCTGGCAATTAATGTTGACTTTCCTGAACGTGGTTACATCCGTGAATATTTACAGTCGTGAGAACAATCACGAGTCACGGAACACTAAACAGTGACAAAATGACTGATGTGGTTATAATGGAGTCGCTTCACCCTTAATTAACACAACGAGATCCTCTCCGTTTGCATCATGTCTAATGTTGTATGTCTTCTGTTTGTGAGCAGCTCCGTGTTCATCAAAAACTGTTTACATTACATGGATGGTCAACCATGACTCCAGCTTTTAAGATTTTTAGCTACAAGATGAAACAGTTTTTTTTCCACGCTGTAAAATAAGCTCCCAAAGACGTTTTCAGTCTCACTTTAAAAGACTGCTTCTGATAAATGAAAAGAAACGTCTCCACGCAGTCTCAAAGTCACCTCGAAGCTCTTATGTGGTCAGTTCTCTAGATTGCATGCAGGTCTGCACTTTCATCTTTATTTTTAGTGCTTGTTTTGAGGTAGTGAGTGGCTGCAAGGCACAAACCGGTTGCAGACTTGACTGAGACTCAAATTGTCATTTTGAAAGTGACAAGGTGCTGATTTGCCCGCCTGGCACTGAGCGATTGGACATCACTGTTGACAAATGGGCAGGGGAACGAAACTGGCAGGATGCAAGGGAAGACAAAATGCCTTCAGCCAGAGTTTTGTGTCCCATCTGTTATCACAGCTGGACAACAGCTAGTTAAAATTTCTGAATTTACTGATAGTAGAATTGTTTTGCTTCCAAATATTTCTGTCAGCCGCAGTTCTAGAAAATATTTATACAGGAGCATTTCAGTTTGTGGCTTGTGTTAAAAAAAACAAAAACATCCTGTTTACAGTTCCTTTTTATTTTAAACGTACAGAATTCTTAGGTTTTTCAATGTATTCATTTACGTTTATTTAATGAATAAAAAACATTTAAACCTTACATGTATTATTCCTGTAAAAACTATCACATAAGATAATCAGAAAGTTATATTTTTAAATAACTTACCTTTTAATTTGTTTGACTAATGCTAATATTACAATGACATGATTATCTATTATACAGGTCCTTCTAAAAAAATTAGCATATTGTGATAAAGTTCATTATTTTCTGTAATGTATTGATAAACATTAGACTTTCATATATTTTAGATTCATTACACACAACTGAAGTAGTCTGGAGCCTTTTATTGTTTTAATATTGATGATTTTGGCATACAGCTCATGAAAACCCAAAATTCCTGTCTCAAAAAAATAGCATATCATGAAAAGGTCGTCTAAACAAGCTCTGAACCTAATCATCTGAATCAACTAATTCACTCAAAACACCTGCAAAAGATTCCTGAGGCTTTTAAAAACTCCCAGCCAGGTTCATTACTCAAAACTACAATCATGGGTAAGACTGCCGACCTGACTGCTGTCCAGAAGGCCATCATTGACACCCTCAAGCAAGAAGGTAAGACACAGAAAGAAATTTCTGAACGAATAGGCTGTTCCCAGAGTGCTGTATCAAGGCACCTCAGTGGGAAGTCTGTGGGAAGGAAAAAGTGTGTCAGAAAACGCTGCACAATGAGAAGAGGTGACCGGACCCTGAGGAAGATTGTGGAGAAGGACCGATTCCAGACCTTGGGGGACCTGCGGAAGCAGTGGACTGAGTCTGGAGTAGAAACATCCAGAGCCACCGTGCACAGGCGTGTGCAGGAAATGGGCTACAGGTGCCGCATTCCCCAGGTCAAGACACTTTTGAACCAGAAACAGCGGCAGAAGCGGCGGACCTGGGCTACAGAGAAGCAGCACTGGACTGTTGCTCCGTGGTCCAAAGTACTGTTTTCAGATGAAAGCAAGTTTTGCATGTCATTCAGAAATCAAGGTGCCAGAGTCTGGAGGAAGACTGGGGAGAGGGAAATGCCAAACTGCCTGAAGTCCAGTGTCAAGTCCCCACAGTCAGTGATGGTCTGGGGCGCCATGTCAGCTGCTGGTGTTGGTCCACTGTGTTTTATCAAGGGCAGGGCCAATGCAGCTAGCTATCAGGAGATTTTGGAGCACTTCATGCTTCCATCTGCTGAAAAGCTTTATGGAGATGAAGATTTCATTTTTCAGCATGACCTGGCACCTGCTCACAGAGCCAAAACCACTGGTAAATGGTTTACTGACCATGGTATTACTGTGGTACTCTCCTGACCTGGACCCCAGAGAGAATCTGTGGGATATTGTGAAGAGAAAGTTGAGAGACGTAAGACCCAACACTCTGGATGAGCTTAAGGCCGCTATCGAAGCATCCTGGGCCTCCAGAACGCCTCAGCAGTACCACAGGCATTTCTGCTAAAGGATTCCCCACCAAGTATTGAGTGCATAACTGAACATAATTATTTGAAGGTTGACTTTTTTTGTATTAAAAACACTTTTCTTTTATTGGTCGGATGAAGTATGCTAATGTTTTGAGACAGGAATTTAGGTTTTTCATGAGCTGTACGCCAAAATCATCAATATTAAAACAATAAAAGGCTCCAGACTACTTCAGTTGTGTGTAATGAATCTAAAATATATGAAAGTCTAATGTTTATCAGTACATTACAGAAAATAATTAACTTTATCACGATATGCTAATTTTTTGAGAAGGACCTGTATTTTAAAAGGCACACTATGTAACTTTTTCATAATTTAAAATATTTTTCTTGATCTCTAAAACCCCCTGGAAACCCAGGACAGAACGGGAAAAGATGACATTTGGTCACCCTAAATCTGACCCTTTACAGGTTAATGAAAAGTCACTCAGCCCCATCTGCTGCTTGGATCCAGAATACCACGTTTACAACTTCTGAGTCTCTGTTCCGGTGCCCTGAAGTCTCACAAAGTCACGTATCTCACAAGGGTTAGGCTAACCCAATGTGGCTAGCTGTTATGCTAGCTCCAGAGTGTTTTTAGCTCATGATTCCTGATTTTTTTTTAAATCTCTCCCTGCTTAAACACGTCTTTGAATGAGTGATGAACCGCTCCAGTAGAAAGCAATGAAGGCTAGGTGTTTCTGAGCTACAATGCTAACATTTTTAGGGAAAGTGATTTAAAACGGACACTAGGGGGTGCTAAAAGAACAAAATTGCATAGTATGCCTTTAATATGTTCTCATTTAACAATACAATTTAAATTCACCTGCAGTATTTAGATCCTCCACCAGATGGCAGAAGACATACATGCAATACAATACAGCAGGATTTAGAAGAAAATGCCAATCCTGGTAAAGAGGTAGAGGCTTTAAATACTTTAATTAAAACATGATATATTTGGTGTTATTGGGTTTAATAACTTCAAAAGAATATTTACTAATTAGTCAATGTATTTTAATTATACACACAAAATACCAGAAGTTCTTTTCCTCACTTTTCAGTGCACTTGTATTTTTTTTAAGCTGAGTTGATTTTCAACTGCACCTTAAAAGTTTTCCTTTCCAACCTGCAACAGTAACCCTTTAAACTCAGAGATGAAACACTGAAAAACTTAATTATTAACAAGTGACAAGATGTGAGAATGGAGTGTAAGAACGGCACAAGATCTGGACACATGGTTAAGATCTGCTTTGCGATAATTACCTTTTATTTTCCCCTTCATATTTCTCATTAGCCGACTCTTCAATTCCCTCATTAATTGCTGCTCACTCCCCACAAGGAATCAAAATGAGTCGGTGTGTGTAGGCAAGCTGCGTTCTGTGTCGGTTTGGGAAAACAACATCGTCAGGTGTGAAGATACCATTTTGTTGTGGAAAGCTTCTCCGTCATTTTCAAGGACACACAAGTCACCAGCTGGGAAGCACTTCCTTGCAAAAAAAAAAAAAAAGGTGCATCCTAGGTGTTGACAAATCACTGCATGAACTCTAGAAGAAGTGCTACTTTAGTGTTGGGAATGAAAATTACAGTAGCTAAATAAAACATATGACTAAAAGAAAAAAAAAAGCATCCTGTTTTATTATTAGTTAATCTGCAAAGAAAAGAATAGGAGCATCACCTACAAAATATTATGTTTTTAACTGTCTGTGACAAGCCCAGGATGAGCTGCTAAATGAGCTGAAATGCTGCATTTGGTGCTAATTTTTATTGTCAGAGGAAAACAGAGCAGGCCTGAGAGGGTCAGTGGGTGTCGATACAACAGTTGTTGGGGGATTAGAGAGGGATTGATGAAATGCAGATTGCTGTCATTTCCTCAGCAATTCTCCAAAACAAACCGAGTTGTGCAGAGCAATTAGCATTGTGAGCTGCACTGCATTTCTAACAGTTCATTGTTCATCATTTGTACATAAAACATTAATTTAGGTTTATGTTTAATCACTGTTTTGTGAGAATACATGTCAAAACATGAACATTTAAGATAAACAAGAGTCCAAACTCTGTCTTTAAAAACTACAAAAACAAGCTAAATCTGAAGCGGACTCTTCTTTTTAAAAACAACATATTGCAAAGCGCAGGTTGCAGCCGGTGACATTTAAGCCAAAGTCAGGCTAATAGTCCAGCAGACAATTTTTTGGCACGCTGTGGTTTCTATCACATCCTCCTGTTGAGAGCTAATGCATTATTCAGTCGGAATAAAAGTAGCATACACGCTCGTTTGCCAAGGTTGTGACCAGATCCCAGTTTCTGAATTAAAAAAAAAAAAATACCAACTGACAGAATATGAACAGGTAACCTTCACCCCACGTACACGCGCCGTGACCTCAGAGTCAGGAACACCTGTGAAATCTAATTAAATCTAATACAACAAGTCGCACATTTAGACATATTCTATGTTTATGTTGCTGTCAAAAGGTGATAATTCTGCTATATGATTAGAGCTGAAGTCAGTAGGGGATGGCAGCATGGCAGGACTGGGTTTGAATTCTGAATGGATGAACACATAATATTGTCTGCATGAAGATGCTTTTTGAGGGGTGATACATTCTGCCGTATGTCTGGCTTCCTTTTCTCTTGTAAAGAGATTGGGTTTGTTTGCAGTAATAGGAGTGTTTCTCTGGTCTGTCATGGTGAAAAAATCTGATCTGAAAGTCAAAACTTCCAATTTACAGGTCCATCTTAGTTCCAACCCTCACCTGAAGCCATTAGATCTGGATCAGAACCAAAAGAACAAGATTCTTGGTTACAAACAGCTGAAATTGGATCCCTCTGTAGGGTGTCCAGGCTCAGATTTAGAGATAAGGTTAGAAGATCCATCATCTCGGAGCTCGAGGTAGAGCCGGTTCAGGCACACTGATTAGGATTCATCCTGACCTGGAGGATTTCCATGCACCTCCCACTGAGAGGAGACCTTGGGACAGACTCAAAAACTTACTAGAGGGATTATACTCCTTCTCTGGCCTGGGAACACCTTGGAATCCCCCAGGAGGAGAGGGTTTCTGGTGGAGTCTGGCTTCAATCTCCTACATTTACAACCAAATTTGGGTAAGTGTCTAAAAATGGGTGGATGGACGTATGAATGGATGGATTTATTATACAAAAACCCAATGGAAAATGAGCCCAGTATACATGCACAGACAAGGAGAAACTGAACTAACAAAAGACTTTTAATAACAAAAGGCTGGTAAAAAGCAGCAAATTTTACAAAAAAAAAAAAAAAGACTGGCAGGAACACAGAGAGCTGGAACTTCATAGACAAAGCCATGTATGGAAACTAGAGCTATAATGAGGAGGAGGATCTCTGAGTGAAGGCAGCTGGGTTGATTATGAAGGACAGGTGTGCAAAGTGCTGAAGAACTGAGGGAGACGTGACAACTGCCACAGGAGTCTAATAACCTCAGAACAGAACAGAATAGAAAAGGCCTTTTTGTCCCTCAGTGGGGAAATCCAGGTGCGCCAGCAGCAGGTTACAGGCAAGTCAAGAAAAACAGATTCACACAAGACTAAAATATATATATATATATAAAAAGAAAAATAAAGTATAAAATAGTTTTAATATGAAGACTAGTAAAATAATGTACTATCATCAAAGTCATATTCAGTTAGTCATAGAAGTCTCAGACGAATTGGGTTATTGTTATGAGGATGTGCAAATATATTTGTGCATAAAAAATTGTGCAAATACAGCCGGGATGTAAAGACTGATGCAGTTAGTTGGGAGCAGTTATAGTCTAACAGCTGCTGGGAGGAAGGACCTACGATAACACTCCTTCCTGCATCAGGATGCAGCAGCCTGTCGCCGAAGGAGCTCTCCAGTTCAACCGCATCATGCATGGGATGGGAGACATCGTCTAACACGGACGTTATTTTGGCCAGAGTTCCTCTGTCTCCCACTGTCTGCACTGTCTCTAGGGGGCATCCTAAGACAGAGCTGGCCTTCATGGTCATCTTACTTTTCTATTACTGTAATTCAGTTCCTGATACAAGGAAAACTCGAATCCAAAACTCAAAAGAACCTAAGGCCATGTCCCAATACTCACACTTTCACCCTTGAGGTGACTGTGGCGCAGTGGCAGGAGAGATCGCCTCCCACGTCAGAGAGTGTGGGTTCAAACCCTGGCCTGGCCATGTGTCAAGTATCCTTGGGCAAGATACTGAACGCCCCAACAACCACCTCCCGGGCGCCATCCTGAGCTGGCAGCCCACTGCTCCTCGCACAATGAGGATGGGTCAAATGCAGAGATGAATTTCCCCAAGGGAATGAATAAATTATTAGTAATTACTGTGCACCTCAATTGCACCTTCCTGCGGAGGTGCACAAGTGTCCTGATTCTCTAGAGTGGAGAATCCAGTCCTTATGTCCACCCTCGCTACACACTCCACCAAAGTCTGCATCTGTGCGTAATCCATTGCTGCGCTAGAATCTTACAAAAAGGTAGCAGAATGGCTCCAGTGCCCCTTCAAAACAAATGTCTCCTCCGCTTTGTTTTCCTAAAAATGATTACTTTTACTGCAGCAGAACAGCACAAACCCTGCGCAATTTTGAAGTCGCGGAGACACGTCACCGGGGCACAGGTCGATGATGCAATCATCACTGTCCCAATGCTGCAATTAATTGCCCACTTGTTTACTACACACTCGAACCTTTACACACACTTCTAAGTGCACTTCGTGGAGGACCGCAGGCTGCAGTGTGGTTATTGGGACAAGGCCCAAGTCTAGTCCTCAATCCTGCAACTTTTAGATGCATCCTTTCTCCAACACACCTGAATCAAATCAGGTGTGTTTGAGCAGGGTTGCATCTAAAAGTTCCAGAAGTAGCTCTGAAGAACTGGACATGAACTGCTCAATAGGTTCAAAGAAAATAAACGACAAACAGAGAAGGGTAAAATCATGCAAAAAAACTAAAGAAAACACTTAAACTGTGACGTGGATGGATGGACGGACCGCACTTGCTATTGAAGCTCAGGCTGAAGTTAAGTTATAAGGTAAAATCTTATTTGTTGCACAACATAACCAACAATCTGCTGCTAGATGATGCATCTGGATCAAATGGTGGAGTTTATTGTAAATAGATCAAAGCATGCAGATCTGATCTAATATAACAGAGCACTACAAGCTGCCACAAACTTTGTTGTTTTGTCCAAAGATAACAAACCACTGCACACCCAGCTTTAAATCTGAGGACATAGTCTCCTCCTGACCTGCTGCAGCTCACCTTATCCTCTTGGCCACATAGTGGAGTAACAGCTCACACCTCCCCATTAGGTGAGAGGTGAGGAACCAATTACCTGGAGATATGTCTCGGGGCCAAAAATATCATTGTCAGCTTGTCACTATGTGAAAGATGGGGTGTAAAAAAGAGCACAGTGACAAATCTCTTGGCATCATGACTGATTGTGTTATCTTGTTTGTTCCTTCCATCTAGATCTGAGAAGACTGCCAGTAGAAACTAAAAGCATTTTATACAGAACTCAGTAATGAAACATAACTTAATCCTCCCCCAAAAACACGTATCGATCAGCAGCCGTGTTTTCCTCCAACTGAGAGAAATTTGAAGAAAATCTAGGAGCAGAAACTACTAACGCAGGCCAGTTTCCAATAAATAACTTGGACTGGAGGAGTAGTGGTGTAATCAGCAGGAGGCACTGCAGGCTATTTATAAGTATTAATTCATAGTTTGTCCATCTGCTCAACTGCAAAACTTTTGTAAAATAAATTTCATCATCCAAAACAAGATCTCTAAGTTTGCAGCCCAAAGTTTAACATTGTAGTTATCATATGGACTTTCCACATCAAATATGCACATGCCTGCTTTGAAATAGTGTCCCAATAAAAACAAAAATAAAAATTCACATGTCCAGATCCAAAAACCACTCAGAAGTCGTCGCCAATCAGAGCCCAAGCCTCCTTCAAAAAGACACAAAATAAATTGGGGCCAGGTTAAGGATGCAGAGAAAGCTTGAGGATTTCTGTTCAGCTGTCTTGCTGTGTTTCCTTTTTCATGTCGGCGGCAATCAGCAACTGCTGATTTGTACGTGTGGGTCACATGTTCGCCACAAATAGAGCTGCATTAGGGTCTGGAGGAGGAGGAGGCCTGCTCCTGCATCTGTTCTGCAGTGGGGCTCGGCACCTGTTGGACATACATGTTATATTATATTGTGTAAATGCCACTTGGGTCTCGTAGACTTATGGTCTCATATATATGTGAAACAATCGGAGGTGATGTCAGAGGGTGATGCTTGTTGTTGCTTGTTCAGCTTTGCCTTCAATGGCGGATGGTGACTTTTTTGGGGGGGTGGGGTGCATTTTTGCAAGTTAATTTTCAGATGCACAAAAAAAACCACATTTCATAGGACAGAGATTATGAAGCAAAATATTTTCATCTGACTGAGAATTTTGCTGGTACAAATGTGGTGCTGTTAGGTCTAATTCTACACATCAAACAGTAAAGAAATCATAAGGAGACCTTAGAATAATATCAATGTAATCAGATACAAATAATAATTAAAAAACAACCACAATGTGGTCACAACAGAAGTTGTAAGAGTTTCAGGGAAAAAAACAACCTAGGTCAACCAAGGTCAAAAACATAACTTAATATTCACAATTAACAGCTTTCTACTGACACTACAAACTTATAAATCCATCTATAACTAACACGGTCAGATAATTAATGTTACAATTCAGACAACAACCACTACCCAAGCAAGTCATGACAATCAGCTCAACTAATGAAGTGAATTAACAACAAAATAAAGTCACATCCACTGATGGGTCCCATCAGTAAAATTACAATTTTAGACCATTCACAAAACTCCCATAGACCGCCTTAGTATTAACAGGAAAAGTAACAGAAAACTCCTCAAAACGGGTTAAACTACATGAACCAAAGTATTCAGTCAACACTATAAGTGTTCCACTAACATTCGCCCACAACAATAACAAAGACATGTCGCTGTTTAATGAATAAAATCACTAATCAGACTTAAGCTAGTTAGCCCTAGCCATTAGCTCATAGGTGTTTTTGAATAGGGGAACTGAGCGACGCATTGTTAATAAAACTAAAGAAACAAACAAACCAAATGACTCACCGTGGAGTCGATTAAATCAGGACACAACATTGAAACAATCAGCAGGGTTGTCACAAGCTGTCAAGAAGGATTCTTTGAATAAATATCATTTAGTATACCTCCATGATTAAAACTCCGCAAGCCACTTAGAGCGTTGGGTCAACATCCTGATCTGAGCTGACACTTTGGTCTTCTGCGCATGCTTCATGAGCCCCAAGGCTCTCCTATACTTTGTATTGAAGGGGGTTCCAGTGCGCATGCACCAGTTATAGCGTAGGTCTATGGTGAAGATTTGTGCGCCCAAAGCATGAGCAGAAAACCCCCAAAGAAACAGGAAGTACATCGCACGACCTTTCGGTCTAGTAAGAAAAAGTGAGAGAACATTTTAAAACTACACCTAACTCTAGAACGTTTAGTTTTATTTTCATGGTTCTTTTAAAACTATTTTGTTATTCCAAACTTTTCTTCCTCTTCCTGTGAGACTGTTGGGGTGGCGGCCCAGCGCCCTCTATTGACGGGTGTGAAATAGACAAAAATTATAGCAAAGAAACCTGTGTGTTTTTTTACCTGTGCTTTGTTAATATTCCTCAGACTGGAACATTGATTATATGTTGAGTTGGATGTTGGGTGGAGCTTTTTTCACGCATCTCTTGTTTTTATTGATGTGTTTCTGTCAATAAGGAAGAAAATCCATGAGAGAAAAGGCTGAGAAACCAGTTTCTTTGCTGACTGTGGCTTCTTACAACAACAAAGATGGTGCAAACGAGAAAAAGACTAAGTTCTCCCTCACAGGTGGAATTTGATCTCTTGTGCAGTTATCACTGTCACTGTCACTCTCCCACCTACACACAACACCCACAGCTGAAAGCCAAAAGTTCACAGGTTTGGCAATTGTTCAAACCTACTAACTCAAGTACATAGGATAGATGGAGTTAAAGTGGGTATAGCGTGGGAAAAAAAAGAGGAAACTCCAAAGGTTAATCAAAAAATAACACCTGAGATTCACTGAAACCTCACAGGTTGGTGATTTATAACCGCACAAGTGTGTTTGAACTTCAAATTATTTTTATTCAGGGATAACAAGAGAAAACGGGTCAGCAAGACATGGTTGTCCATTTGATAAATCAGTTGCCATGGAGTCTATTAATTCAAGATCCTGCTGAGTCCAACTTATACCAGTGATTTATTTTGTTCTACTTCACAAAACAGACTTAATTTTCTGCTAATACTTGATTACAACAGGCATGGCAATAAAAAGGAAACCCAGCCTCTGTGAAAGGCTCATGCCAAGATGAAGTTTTTGTGGCCTTGGTGGATTTTGAGAATGCTTGTGAATAAATTCTGTGTATTTAATAGGCGAGTTGAAGATAAAGATAAGACCTTGCACCAGTAATCGCTACGTTTTCACAACTGAAAGCAGCAGCTGGACCTGATGGCAGGATTTCAACCTGATTTATACATCGTTCTGTATCGCCTTTCCCTAAAATAAAGCTAACAGCTGTGAAAAATACACGAGAGGTGCACTTGTGTTCTCAAGGAAAGTATCTAATGCACTTATAATATTACAGTTCCCACATTTATGACACACGAGATAAAGCGAAAAAACACAGGTGTCCCGGATAGATGAGACATCCAGTCACAAAAAGACATAAAAACGTCCCCTCTATTTGTTATAAGCAATCAATCAGATGTGCTCCAGTCTAAATAATAAAATCATTCCAGGGATGAAATTAATCTAATGTCAGGAAGCATTTTGTTTACCGTCTCATTTTGTGATTTCATTAATTAGACGCAGCTCTGCCTGACTTTAATGTGGTGACTCGATCAGAGACAATGAGGCAAAGTGGCTTAAAAGACAGAGATTTGCATTAACATTTCTGACTGACGATGCAATTAACTGCATGCTTGTCTGCAAAAAGCTTTACACCATACAGAGCACCCCCTGCTGGAGGAGGCAGCATCAGTCGGTTTCAGGACGTTCTCTCAGGAAAACCTGTGTTGGTGGAGTTTTGTTGATATTTTATGACTTTCTTTTCCATTAAAACTTTGTTCTTAGGAACAGTTTGGAAAGCTTCTCCCATCTGCTACAAGGCTCGCCTCTGTAAAACAAACTGAAACGACTCCAATCCATAAAAGTTTATAAGGCGTTCGTTTGTTCATAATCTCAAACACGACCCATATGGGCTCCCCAAAACTTGCACCCCTACAAGGCACCTCTTGTTTCAAAGTGGGACAGGGAGCTGGCATCGTTACACAAAGTTCTTTGTACTGAGACGCCAGTTTGAGACCAAGTTACATAAACTGTCCTTTTTAGAGGAACAGCCACATGAACTGTCTTGGATATTTCAGTAATTGTCATTTTAGGTTTATAGTCTGATGTTCTTCGTTTTTACGAAAACATACATAAAAGCCTTCATTGATTTATTTTCTTCGTCTTTTCTTCTTGAAAATGTTCTTTGAGAGGTGGCCAGAAGCTGACTTGTCTTTGTGATAAATGTTTGAGTTATAAAATTCATGAAGGAAAATAATCTTGTTTTACAAAAGATCAAGGCTCCTCTGCAGTTTTGGCTTAGTTTTTTAAGCCTGGTGCAAAAACCTTCATCTGTGTGGAGCCAAGGTTTATCAAAGATAATCACTTTATTAAACCCAGAGGGGAAATTAGATGTTCTAGTAACTCATTTAAGGTTCTTCAGTGAGTCATTAAAGGTTCTAGCTGTGGCCAGGATGGATCCTCTGTAGCGGTCTGTTGCAGCGGATCTGAAGGAGCTTCTGACTGAAGAAGTCAGAAGCTCCTTCCTTTGTCCAATCAGCTCTAGATGCTGCAGATTAGGGATGTTCCGATACCACTTTTTTCAAAACCGATCCGATCCGATACTTAAATCTGAGTACTCGCCGATACCGAGTACCGATACCGATACCTCTAGCACACACAAAAATGCAACAAACTGGAATACAGGTTTTATTTTTTCTTCTCTGCTTTATACAACAAATAACTGAGTTAGATTTAAAAAAAAATATATATATATATATTAATAAAAATGATCACAAAACTAAAATATAAGGTGAAAAATAACAATTTTCTGTGATTTCACAGTGAAATTATTGCAGTTTTAACCAAACCATTTTAACCAAATAAAATGAACTATTTGGCACCATCTCCAGCTCTCAACCCACTGTTCCTCTTTAGCTCAATAGCTCCCCCTAGTGTTCAATATAGGACACTACAACATAAATCACAAGTCACAGACAGTAGTGATGTGACGTTCATGAACGAACCGAATCTTTTGAACGGCTCTTCACTGTGAACTAGGAGAACCGAGTTTTTGTAGAGAACCGTCCATTTTTTTGTGGGTGACTGTAAGCACTATGCATGCCTGCTTTGTATTCACTTTTTAAAGTGATATGCAGTTTTGCTTGTTTTGGGCTCCCTCTGGTGTCCGTTTTAAATTACTGCATTAAACAAGTTATCAGATCGTTTCAGCTTCTAAACGCCAATATCTACCTGTTGAAATGTCTCCTCAGCCTTCATAGCTTTTTACAGGAGCGGTTATTTACTCTTTCAAAGAAATCAGCTGTGTTCAAGCAGGGAGAGATTGAAAAAAATCAGGAATCATGAGCTAAAAACACTCCAGCGCTAGCATAACAGCTAGCCACTTTGGGTTAGCCTAACCCTCATGAGACACGTGACTTCCTGGGTACCGTGACGGCGACGGAGATCTCGCAATCGTGGTTTTCCGGCTGTAATCACCAGATGGGGCTAAGTGACTTTTCATTAACTTTGTAAAGGGTCATATTAGCACATACTGGCTCAAGAAAAAGATTTAAAAATATGAAAGAGTAGCATATTATCACTTTAATTTCATGGCGAAGCAAACAAAAGCCTGTTAATGCAGGCAGGGGGTCTGAGGGTGAAAGGGAGGGGTGTGGAGAGGAGTTATTGTTGGGAAAGGGCTTGGGTGATGAATGGGTTGGAGGTGTGAACGGCTGTTTTTCAATAGGATGAGTTGAAACTTTCAAGATAACAAAAGAAGTCAAGCTGCCTTCAGTGTCAAAGGTGCAGCTGTGCCAATGGGTGTGGCTGTCAGTTGCGAACAGACCACTTATCAGTGTTAATTGGTCCCATCACTAACAGACAGTGAAGCAACTGGTATCGGTTCCTGGTATCGGGTAACTTTAACCGATACCGATATGGTATCGGACCGATACCAGTATCGGTATCGGCCCATCCCTACTGCAGATCAGTCGCCAGAAAGGAGACAGCCTTCCTTATCAGCTTGTTCAACGTTTTACAATCACAGGCTCTGATGCTGTTACCCCAGATGACTACAGGTGTGATTGCACTCTCAACCTTTTACATATATAGCTGCAAACACTAAAGAATCTTAGCTTGCTGAAAAGATCCAGCCTGCTCCGTCCCTTCACTGCTAACGTCTCCAGTCCGCAGTCTGATATCACCCAGGTATTTACAGGTGAAACTCGAAAAAATTACAATATTGTGCAAAAGCTCATTTATTTCAGAAATTCAACTTAAAAGGTGAATCTGATGTATGCAATAGACTCATTACATGCAAAGTGAGATATTTCCATTCTTTATTTGTTATAAATTTAAGGATTGTGGCTACAGCTCATGAAAAAACCAAATTCAAAATATCCGAAAATTAGAATGTTGTGAAAAGGTTTAAAGGTTCAATATTGTAGGCTCAAAGTGACGCACTCTAATCAGCTAATTAGTACAAAACACCTTGAGTTAGTGCATCAAGAGCCACAGACAGATCCAGAAATGGGCTATAAATGTTGTGTTCCTCTTGTTGCTGCTCCTGAACAACAAACAGCATCAGCAGCGTCTCACCTGGGCTAAAGAAATAAAGAACTGATGGTCAGTTGCTCATTGGGCCAAAGTCCTCTTCAGATGAGAGCTCATTTTGCATGACTTTTTCTGGTGTTATTGGAAACTCTTGGAGATCCTGACTTTAAAGCATGTGTCATTCTTTCTCTTCTCAACAAGCAGCAGGCGCTACCTCCCATCTCTCCCATCCCAAAGCAGAAAGCACTCCTAGGTGGCCCAGTCCTCATGCAGAAGGCCCCTCCTAGCTGTAATCAGAGGAAGAGATGACCCCTCTGTGTCCAGACTGATAATAAATCATCCATGCATGAATCTGGAGTTGGAAGACACCCCTTATGGAAAAAACACATGAACCTGTTAAAAATGTTCCAAAACCACATGGGAAACATGGGCAGAGCATGTGTTTTATGTTCATTTTAGGGGTGGGACTTTAACGCGTTAATTTCGATTAATTAGGGGAAAAAAAACGCGTTAAAAAAATTTGAAGCAAGGTGGAACATTAGTCAGCACGATTTCCTGCTACCCCAACGCACAGATCAGACCTTGACGCAGCCTGTGTGCGAATTCAGAGGCTGCAGTGGATCCAGCCGGTCTTGGTCAACTTGGCCCTTCTTCCCAAAAACCAAAAGTAAGCAGCTGTGAAATTGGACGTCTCTAGCCTTTAGATTTATTCCTGCCCCTTCCTCACCATACGATCCAGTTCGGAGACACCCGTCCCGGATCCCGCTGAGAACAAGGCAGAAGTGTCACAAGACAGACAGTGGGTCAGTTTGAACACAGCCCTGCAAAAAAAGATTCACTCATAAAAAGTGTTTCAACATGGTGTAAATCTTTTTTTATTATTATTTAAAAACAAAAATCTTCTAACAATGTACTTAAAATGAATAAATAAAATACTAAAGTTCTGTACTTTTAGGTCTGTCCTATTTTAGTCTGGGATATTTCATTGTTTTCTACTGTTTAGAACTTGAAATGCCACTAAATGCTTTTATTTTCAGAAACTAAAGGAGTTTGAGTTTACAATATTAAAATTTGTGTCTATTATTTGATTCTGTCCCCCACTAAAATTATTTTAAAGTGCCTGTGACTCCATATTTAAATCACTTTATATTAAACAGGTGTAATCTTTGATGCCTCTAGATTAGCGTTGCACCATTAGAACTCAAAATACGCTGTAATTATTTCCTAACGAGCAACTCAGAGATCAGAAGAAAGCGCCGCCTTCCGGTTCTGCTGGGTTTCTCCTTATTTGGCAGCCTGACACTTCTGCTGCAGCAGGGGGCAGTGCCGTCGCGTGAAAGAGAAACGAAACTGAAACTAAACACTACACGGTCTATGGGCAATGGCGGCGGCACTGCCTCGCTCCAGGTGTCGTGAACGTGCATGTGGGAGGAGAATTTACCATATAAGCAAGTCCGGATCACTATGACCTCATAGCGGGCTGGAGTGAAAAAAACTGTTTGAAACCTGGGTCTGAAATCTGGAAGAACTTCTCACTGGCTGGACTAGGAGACAGATGGATGCCGTTTTTTGCTCTTTCTGGCAGGTTTAAGGTGAGAACCCAACGTTGCAACATGATAGATAAGTCAGAAAACATGGAAACCGATGTCATGGGACCTTTAAATAAAAAAGGCCTTTTAGGGCAAAATTTCTTGTTAATTTAAAATTCAATTAATTGTGATTACTCAATTACAAAGTCTGTAATTAATTTGAATAATTTTTTTAATCGAGCCTCACCACTATAGTTCATTTATTATGTTTTTTTCCCATGTAACATTCCCATTTTTTGTTCCAAATTCACACAGAAAAGATGAGAAAAAACACGTTTTTTAGATATAGTTCCCATATGTCACATGGCAATTTCACATGAACGTTGCATGTCATTTCCACATGCAAAGTTCATGTATTTTTCCTCTAAGGGACGGCACAAACTTAGTCAGGAAAAGGAGAGGGGTTGAAGTTTTCATCTTAAAACAATCAAAATCGATTCATCTATCCATCTTCTGATCACCGGCAGTCACAGGGTGAGGGTTGGGGGACATCCTGGACAGGTCGCCAGTCCATCACAGGGCCACACAGAGACTCACACTCTCACACACACACACCTAGGGACAATGTACTAAACTTAACATGCAGGTTTTCAGACTGTGGGAGAAAACAGGAGGAACAGGAGGAAACACGGGGAGAACATGAGGCAATCCTGGCCTAGAGGAAGAGAAACCGCCCTTCATGTGGGAGTCCGGTCCGGCCACGTGCCACAGTATCCTTGGACAAGATGCTGAACCCCCAACTTCCTCCTGAGCTCCATTCCAAGATGGCAGCCCGCTGCTCCTCAAACAATGAGGTTGGGTCAAACACAGATACATTTCCCCAAGGAGTTCAAGAAAGGATACATTATCATCATTATTATTATTATTAACATGCAAAACTCAAAACCTCCTTGCTGCGAGGTAACTGCAACTGCACCGCCATGCAGCCAAGATCAAATTCCAAACTCACAGATGTTATATTGGGTGCTGAGCAATCTGAAAACCTTGACACTGTCTTCAATTAAAAATACAATGGTAATTTTAGCAGAAATATCTTGATTTATTTTCAAATAAAGCTTTAAAATGACGATAAATCCACTTTAAAGCTCTATAATTACTCTAATTAGCTTGTCAATCCAGTCAGAACACATTTTTGGTGAGATATTAACTGTTCTTACCCTCCACAGAAACAACCTTTAAAAGTTCTTAACTATCAGTTTAACGATCTTTCTGACCTGCTACAAGTTTGATCAAAATCTTTCTTTCTTGCCATTTTTCTCAAGGCGCCACAGCCAATTTCCTAACGTCTTGTTCTCAGTGTTTTAGTGCATCTGTATTGACAAATAATGAGCAGGAGTACGTAACCATGGCCACCTCTTCCCTGTCTGCACTCAGCTAATAGATAGTTCTGTTTTACTCTCCCTGATATCAGGGAAATTATCACTCCTCGTTAAATCTAATAAACACAGAAAGAAGAGATGATCAGCAGGTTTTAGATTTGTTCCTCTACAGCGTTTCGTTGTGAATCATAACATTTTCTCCAGAGACTGTAATGAACAAACATCCTATAAGAGTTAGACGTCACCGTGCCCTAGAAAACATTTAGATAACTGTCTGAGAACTGTCTCCCTATCAGTCTCAGTCAACATCTTGTCACATTGCATTTTAAGGTTTAGCTCTGTTGTCAGTTGGAGGAGGGGGGGGGGGGG
>SSNR01000423.1:32707-43675 GCA_006937965.1 Callopanchax toddi | reverse complement strand
GGGGGGGGGGGGGGGGGGGGGGGGGTCTGGCTGTGCTGACATGGTCTTTGTTCAGTGGACTGGTATATCAAAAAGAGCAGGGGGCAGAGGAATGCAGCTCCCTGAGAGGTGAGCCTTTTAACCTCGGCACAATAAAGTAAGGCATCACGATACAAAGGGCCGCTCTACAGTCTGTACACAGTAATCCGTTCAGTCATGCGTCACTGTCACCCGCGTTCTCTATACCATCACATTTCTGTCTTGTCGTAAATACTTCAATCACAGCATGTCTCCCCTTGAGGAATAACACTTTCTTGAACCAAAACGGAGGCCGGGGTACTTTCACATTCCAGCCAGCAGCTCATCCATCAGATTGAGCAATAATGACATCCTCTGTGTCCTTATTAAGGACTGTTTTTATAAAATACATCAGACTCACAACGGATGGGATGGAATACATGTTCATGAAAAAGTTTGTGTGTGCGCGTAGTTTTTGCAACATTTATCAGCCATATTAAGGGACATAACAAATAGGGTACGTTTTTTTGTTGCTGAATGTAACTTTAAATAACCTAAAGCCTTCAATCGTCACTCCGCTCCGGTTCAGCTCTATTATGAAAGGTTCTGCTTGGCGGCATCGATACATTATCATTTGGCTCTCATGTCAGAGCGGCGCACTACAGATGAATGGCTTTTTACGTTCACCGAAAGCTTCTATCCTCCGAGAAAAGGACAGGGCGGCGAAAGCCAGAGCTGCACTTTTAAAGGACAAACACAATTATTTGCCTACTTGCATTTATCAAATATAGAAGGTTGCCTGGTTGGGAAATGCTTGTGGTTATGTTTGTTTTTATGCAGTAAACAGTCAAAAAAGTACATAAGAGGAACACAGGATCATTATTAGAGACCCAAAAATAATTTTGCCCAAATGTCTGAGCGATGCAGGAAACGTTAAACTGAAAAGAAAACAGGAAAGAAGGAGAAAAACTTTAGAATTAAATCTGACTTATTCTATTTATTTGTTTAGTTACTTGTTTCTTAGAAACAACAAGCAGCATTCTGCAACAAACAGAAAAAAGTGATAAATCTCTGATTAACCATGTGACCTGCTGCGGTAGTGACTCTATAAATAGATCACAGCGTGAAGCCAATAGCTTGTTTCAGCCAACATGTTTTATTATAAACCATCATTGCACTCCACATGTAGACCAGCCTTGGGCGGTATTACGGTAATACCGTATACACCCGGTATTGAAAAATAGCAACGGTATCCATTTCAATACCGTCATAATAAAAATGCACGGTCAGCGCTGGACTGCCGGTGAGCCGACGGTAACTTTAGGTCGGTCTGGGGCGCTTGCGCAGCCCGCTATCCGAGCAGCTCGTTTTAATCAGCACTTCCTTGTTGCTGCGTGAGCTCCTGTAGCCGCTGGTGTGTTCGCGCACACTTAGGGCTTCAGTCAACAGCGGGGTTTCCCCGTTTGGCCGTATTTCTGATTTTATTTTGACAAGGCAGAGACAAAAAACCGCTACTTCCGGTTGTTCCGGTTTCGTCTCAGAAACAAAAGAACGGAGAGTACACGGATTCGTGCGCGCTTAGGGCTTCAGTCAACAGCGGGAACCCCCCCTCCCCTGTTTTATTCATCATTTACTTGTTGCGGTGCGAGGCGAGCTCGCAGGTGTGTTCGCGAGCTTACAGCGCTACAGCGGTAGCCTCTGAACCAAACATCAGCTGTTAGTGCTCGTGGTGGGAGCCATAATCGAAAATGCCCGGGCCGAATTATGGTCCCAGTCCAAACCTGATCACAGTAATACCGTATCCCCCGGGAAAATGTGGAGGAAGTTTGACGGTATTAAAATTTGGATACCGCCCAAGCCTACTGTAGATACTAGACAACCATTAAGATGTAGCCGTTTTATGACTAAATGCTCCTGCTGCAACTGTGATAAAACAAACACGCAAAATATATCAAAATAAAGCAACTAAAAAGAACATTTCTGAAGCAAAATTATGAAATTCAAAGCATTAAAATAAAGAAACTCTTGAAAACAAAATAAAGTAATTAATAATTAAACATTTATTTTTCTAAACAAAAAAATTATTTTTATTTTTACTTCTTAACAATTCATATTTTATTTCTTTGACATCCCTCTTTGGTTTTGCTTCATTCAGATCATTTAGGCTTTTATTCTGAAGGGCATGTTTTGATTGCGCTACACCTCGGTTTTGCTTCTGCTCTAAGGCTTTGCTTTTGAAAAGTAGTGTCAGTGCGAGGGGCTTTTCTCATTGGTTATGAGGGTTTGGAGTAGGTGGCTCCATACCTATGGCAAACAGCTAGAACCGCCTACTTCAAGCCCTCGTAGCCAATGAGATTGAAGCACTGGAAGGCCCCTCCCACTGAGATTTGTCTTTCAAAAGCAAAAACCCAGGGTAGAAACAAAAAATGTTGCATAAGCAAAGAACTATTGGCAGAACCAAAACATGCCCTTCAGAATAAAAGCCTAAATGTCTGAATGAAGCAGAATTAAATGAGAACCAAAAAGTTGTGTCAAATTAATAATAAGTTTTGGGTTTAGAAAAACAAATATTTATTAATGAAATAGTTTATTTTGTTTTTAGAGTTATATTTCTGTTTTTGAAATTCACACTTTTGCATATGAAATGTTCTTTTTGGTTGCTTTATTTTGATATATTTTGTGTGTGACTGTATATTTTTGGTTGATCCTTTTGGCACAAATCTTATCCCATAGTTTTGCTTTAATCTGCAGCCTTTCATTAGAAAGAGTGGTCAGATTAAGAGGTGGGTCACCTTTAGTGGGAGCCTAATTAAAGGCGCACTAACCTCAGGCGGTTTAATTCTGTTATTTTCGTCTCTGTTTTTATAAACATATGTAAAGTCCACCTTTATTTCTGCACATGATTCAACACATTCTCATTCAGGAATGGCTCCGTCTACCTTCACAGTCTGGCACATTGTTTGCTTAAAACCTGAAAATTAAAATGTGTTATTTCCAAATTTTCACAAGTTGAAGCGATAGCCTCTATATTAAACCTGATAATTAATTCACATAAAAGATGGAGGCACATAAATACATTACCTTGATATTCAGGCATATTCACAGCTTGAGCCTATTGTCTCCTTGCTGCAACAGTTTTTATTTTCTTTTTGAATTAAGTGTTTGGCAGCTTTACAGTGTGTTGTGGTGCCAACATGTATTTTTTCTTTTCTGCATGGATTTGGTCTTTGTTGGGTAAACAATACTGACTCTGACTCGCTTTGTGGCCTTTATGAATAGATATAAAAATGAGTTTAATTGTTCAGTTCTGTTGCGAAAACAACTTATTGTTTGCTGTTTTATACTTTTGTCAAATCAGAAAAACAACATACAAGTATTTGCTTTCATACAAAATGCTTCTGTTTTTGTTTTTTAGTCAGAATTAAATGTTTCAGATCAGCAAACACATTTCAGAGTCAGACAAAGAAAACCTGAGTAAATCGAAAAAGCAGTTTTTAAATGATGACTTCGTTTATTAAGGGAAAACAACCTGGGCCTATGTGGATAGGGTATCTTCCCCCATTGTTAAAGGTGTGGTTTACTCGTTTTTTGATACTTGTTTTGCAGCGTTCTCTAGTATAAATCAATGCCTTATGAGTCATTTTATAAAGAAAAAAAGCTACGATGCTTCTATTCTATGATGCAAAAGTTTGCTGATTCAGAGGTCCATTTGAAAAAGCAGGTTTCTTCATGATTATTAATGATGTGCACAACCCTCGCTTCTGATTGGTCCTAGGTATTTGACCCAGAATCCACAAAATAACCTGGCAAGCCAAACTATACGTATATGACAGTGTAGTTTACTAAGCTAAGGGCGAAGGAAAAATGAGAAGAACCGCTTCCTCAGTGTTTGTCAATGAATGTTTCAGAATGGTAATACACATGTGAACTTACATTTTCTCCTAAAAATTCAGAACGTTCTGCTTGCCTTGACACCCGAACCGAGCTAAAAGCTGTCCGTCGTATGTAGAAGTTGCTATGTTGACATTAGCTTGTGTGGCTAACCACAAAGACCTTAAAAAAAACTGCTAATATCGCAGCAAAAATGTGTTATACAAACTGACCCGGAGGCTGCTCCTAAAAAGGTTTTCTCCTCCTCGGTACAAAAAACCCCCCCCATTCCTGTAGAAACTTAAAAATCAAACCGGAACTCAAACAAAGGTCTCCCATACCAGAGGCAGTGTCTTAGACCACTACACTACGGCTCAGCTCATATTGATGTGTTTCTTTGACTTTGTGGGTCGTTTCACTTTTAAAATATTATTGCATGTAAATTAAAATAAAACATCTTTTTTACAAGCCAGTGCTCCCAGGCCACACAAGGCACCAAGGCTCTAGCATTATCCTGGCAAGCCAGACTAGAAATGTGGAAAGTGGATATGTTGAAAGTCTGCAGAGCAAAACTCACGATCTAGTTTACTAGACTATCAAGCCATATCTAGCCTGTGCATTATCCGGGCCTGTCTGTGGCCCCCTGACAAGCTTGGCCCCCCTGCTAAGTGTGCCTCTAAAAAAGCAGCTGGTCCCTGCCTGGCCCCCAAGATGTTGGTCTAGAACCACCACTGGACTTCAGGACACTGGACTGGAGACTCAGAAGTAGCAAACGTGGTATTCTGGATCCAAGCAGCAGATGGGGCTAAGTGACTTTTCATTAACCCTGTAAAGGATCAGATTAGCACATAGTAAGTAAATTTTCTTTATATAGCACCGAAATGTCATGGACTGGGTTAGTGCAGGACCCAAAATGCAGGAGGACAAAACAGATTAGGTAAAACATAAAACTGCTTTATTGCTGGCTGGATGCAGGAGACACATGAGACTGGGGATACAACACAAGGAACCGACAGGGAGTGACTGAACTAAACAGCATATATAAGAGGGAGCTAATCACGGAGACGAGACACACCTGGAGGGGATTAGTGCAGGACACAGGAGAAGGAACACAGACACGAACTGGACACAAGGGGGCAGAACATGACAATAAATCACAAAGTGCTTCACAAAACATCCAAATTAAAACATGATTAAAGACAAAGAACCAGAAACATCAAGATAAAATAAGAGACCATTAAAACAAATACAATAATAAAAGACATTAAAATATCAAGATAAGAGTATAAAACAAATTAAAATAAAACAAATTAAAAATATAATTAAAACTACATAATCATCAACGTACTAATAAGGATGGTTAAACACCAATGAAAGAAAGTAAAAGACTTAGTTAAAGCAGTTTTATATAACTGGGTCTTCAACTGCTCATGCATACTGGCTCAAGAAAGCAATTGGTGTCAGGTTTTGGAGGTTTAAGGAGGATCCAGGCACAGATGTACTCAAAAAAGGTAGATATTTATTAGAAGACAACACAGACTAGGGCAGGGGACGAGAAGACGAAGATCTGACAACACCCAGACGAGACAAACACACTGACATACTGGGTGGTGATGACGAGACGAGACACAGGTGAGAGGATAACAATTGGATTCACCTGTGGGAGACAAAAGGCAGAGGGTTAAACAAAGCACAAGACAGGACACTAGAGGGAGGTGACATATGACAATTGGAAAATATGAGAACGTTACATAGTGTGTCTTTAAGTGACAAAAAAAAAAAAGCATAAACCAAAGAAATCTGTAATTGAGGTAAATACTTATCAATTTCTTTGTTTTATCTACAACTAAACCCAGACTATAACACATGAAGGACTGTATTTTTCACTCACTAGTCAGATTTATATTCTACCTGTAAAGGAATTTAGCCAGTTGGAACTAAAAAAGTAATAATTAGTAAATTATTACATAGTTTATTTTGATATTCTTGTCTTAGAGCTTATTTATTGAATATTTGTACAAGTTGGGTTCCCTCTAATGATAAACAGCATTATTTGTTTAAGGATAGTATGATTGAAAGAGCAGCAGATGATCTTATTTGTGTCCATTAATATCCTCCCTGACTTAGAGCTTGCACAGCAGACAGGAGCTTAGTGAAGCAAAGCCTCTTATTTTGTTTTGAAGTGCATGCTAAAGAACTGATAACCTTCAATAAAATTCATTAGATAGGTAAAAGTCTGAATATTTACATAAGTTAGTTAGAATGTAAAATAATTTACATTTAAAAGTATAAAATCTGTGCTGCGGGCTAACAGGTTCTCAGGCAGAAAGAGCTGGAAAAAGTCTCAGTGTGCAAAATATTTTCTTTTTTATGGATGCAAAAGAAGGCTGTGTGTATATTCCTCTATATTTGCACATGTTTTGGTGGAAGTGACAAGCCATTCTCAGTATTTGTTTCCAGTTTTTTGAAAGGTTTCTTACTCTTTGTGAGTACATCAAATGAAGCAGACATGTCGTTCAAAGAAACCGAAAAGGGAGAAACGTGAAATTCGTCCTTACACGCACAAACTGTGCACGTGGGGGATGGTTTTGATGGACACTGTTGTTCCACAGCTGGATGCACATTGCACAGAAAGGAGATGCTCAGGAGAGCTCAGGAGAAGTGACAAAGCTGTGGATGACAAGCTGTGCAACAGTTCGGAAAAACAAAACATAAAGTGCAAACCGTTTTCCCTGTTTCAAGTTGTTGAATTTCATCAACCCTCATTTGGGATGCCAGCGTGATGGTTCACGACCTTTATCATACTCGAGTTTAAAAAAAAAAAAAGAGAGAGAGAGAGTTTGGCCTCGGCACAAATCATTTAAATTCACACCAGCTGTTATGCTGTTTGTTCTGCTCTTTTGAATATTTTAGCTAAGATTAAACAAAAGCTAAATTATATTCATCTTTTGAGAGGCGCTTTCAAAATGTTTATTTTTTTAATTAAAACACTGTTTTGTCTAATTTTACATATTCGTCCCACTGATTTTAGTGGTTTTTATAATAAAACAGGAATGCATTTTTAATTATTATTCAGTTCTGCTTGCCACAAATGTCAATAATCACGCTTTGTGTCCTCGGCTGATGCTACATTTTTCATTGCTGCAGTGTGAGAAATGCTCCCTCTGCACATTAATTTGAAGGTGTTTGTTCTGCGCTCGCTGTAATAAGTGATCAAAGATCTGTTAGGAGAGAACAGGGTCATCGGCAGCTTCATCTCTTTGGAAAACATAACATGATTTGCTGCAAGATTATTATTTTTTCCTCTTAAAAACACATAATAGTATATGACAGAGCTGAGCTAAATATATATTAAAGAGCAGCAACATGATGTATTCCGTTTAATACGTCTGACAGATTACTGACACTAGTGGTGAGGAGCTGGTACCAAAATAGTTTGAGACATTCTTGGATGCATTATGTTTGTAAAATGTCAAATTCCTCACCCCCCCATAATATCTATTCTGTTAATGAAATACTACTTTACTTCACAGTCAGTTTTCATTCCATTCAGTTATAGGAAGCAGCGGGCTGCCAGGCTGTAAACGACTCCGGCGTTATCGTGTAGTCTCAGCTTGTTTTTCTGCAGACATCAAGTGATTGACACAGTTTCGTTCATGGCGAGAGCCTCTAAGCGTAAGAAATAGAAATTGCAAATTTAATAGAAAGTAAAATATGTAAACAACAACCACACAAGAAAGGTTGCCTCGTGTCTATTTTATGTTTTTGTGAATCCTCACAAAGAAGAGCCGGTAAATCCTCTAGATTTCATGATGTAATTAATAAATTCACGGTTTCGTTCGTACGAGCCTCGACTGATGTGAACGTTTTTTCGACCGCTGCGTTAATGCTAATGCATCGCTAATTGGGGGAAAAAAAGAAGAAGAAGAACAACGCTGCTTTTTGTTTTCGATGTTACCATTAATGGCAACCGAGGGAAGCTATTTGACAAAAACACGCAATCATGATTAGCTTTCATTACTCTAAAAGCAGAACAAGCATGTTCCAAAGCTTGCACAAATACAGCACTTAGCCATTCACTCAGTTGTATTTGTTTGTCTTGTTTTTGTCCATGTTTGACAGCTCTTTCATGATGCATTCAGTTAACTCAGCCCAATATTTGCTTTTGAGTCACTCAGGCTCATAATTTGCATTTTTCAGATGCAACAGCAGCATTTTAACTCGCACAGCAACAAGCTATACTGTATCTCCACTTCAGGGCCTTGTCTGAATTCTCCTCCCTCTGCGAAGATTTGAGGTTCAGTCATTTTGAAAGAAGAGAGCCATTCTGCTAATTCCTGCCGTGAGTCCAGTTTCCCTCCGAGCGTCTCCCTATAAGACACGGAACGCCATATAAATTCATCGCAGCAACATCTTGGGGTCATTTGAGCAGCTGCTCGTGTAAAGTGCGAAGGACCCCGCTGATGCAATAAGTATTTACTGAAGCACCACAACCACTAACCAAATTTCCTCCCTGCTGGAAACGCAATATGTAACAGTTGTCATTTCCAATTACTCAGACTGAGTAGGAGGCAGGTGATTGACCCTGTAAGCATATTGTGCGCCTGAAGATGTGTGAAACCAGCCACAAACAATGATAATGGACAGCTTCTAGTGGTTCGCCTCCGTCTCAAAGAGCTGCGTAATGATCGGCGCTCGTGTGGCCGACGCTTGTTTGTTATCATCGGATCTGAAAATGGGAGAGATTTTTTTTTTTATTTTCGGTTAAGTGGTTTACTGAAGTAAATCACGGCCAATTTTATCTCCGAGAAATGGCGAGCCTCGAAAACCAGCAGCGATGTGAGCAATAAGAGTAATAATATTAACGGGATGCAGACAGAACTCTAAACATATGGGCGGGATGGAGTGCGGTACCAGAAACTGTTTATGTGTGTTGGCTCGGAGAAGATGCCCACTTTGGCAGCGGATTCATGGAAACGGAGGGTTTTGTTTTGTGCTTTTAGAAATCAGGAGACATACTGTGTAGTTAGAATGTTGCTGCCAACAGCCTATTACAGTATATGCATCTGACTGAATTAGAGTTTAATTAAAACGAAGAGACTTCTAATGATATAATGAGGGTCTAAATGGATCTCAGGTTATTAGTGGTATTATAGGTGGCAGGATTTATAAATTCCTACGGAAGCCCTGAACGGCAAGCGAGGAAAAATTTTTTTTAAGGGTGGCCAATTTTCTAAGTTTGGTCAAAAATATTTTTCCGCTTGACTTTCTGACCAGTACAAACGGAAAAAAAACTTTTTTTTGAAACATTGTCACAACTGGTCTAATATACTTAAACTGTTGTAAAAATGAGAATTTAAAAAAAAAAACTTTTTTTTTTCTTTCCACTTAAGCAGCCCTGAGTGGCAACTGGAAAAAAAAATATTTTACTTAGGCTCATTTTCTATTTTTCTTGTAATGCTTTTATAACGCCACCAGAGGGCGAGATTCTTTTTTTTTTTCCTCTCCACCTCTTGGAGCCCTGAAAGGCAAACAGAAAAAACTTTTTTTAGAGATGCTAATGCTAATGCTAATTTCGCTAATGCTAATGCTAATTTTTTTTTTTTTTTGTTCGTAGTCTTGGAGCCCTGAATGGCAAGACAAAAAAAATATTTTGGGAGATGCTAATGCTAAAGCTAATTTTTTTTTTCTTTCACATTTTGGACCTCTGAAAGGCAAGAAAATAATATTTTGCAAGATGCTAGTGCTAATGCCTTATTTTTTATTTTTTGTGTACATCATTTGCAGCCCTGAAAGGCAAGACAAAAAAACATTTTTTGTAGATGCTAATGCTAAAGCTAAATTGGTTTATCTGTGTAATACTTATTCCTGCCACCAGAGGGCAAAATTAACCTCTGGTTTTCCCTGATACAAAGCATGGACAGACACGGTGCTGTGAACTCAGCCATCCTCTTCCAGGTGAGTTTATATATGCATCTATTTTATGAATAATGTACATTTGCACATCAGTTTTAAAAGGGTACATGCTCATTTCATCTTCAAACTAGTTTAAATGTTTCACAGTGAGGTAATGGCGTTCTTGTGCTGTTTGATTGTGCTAATTTGCGGCTGCTAATAGCTAATGCTAAGTAAACAATCTGCCATGAGAGAGAGGCAGGTAGCGTCTCTCTTAATCGATCCACAGGTAATTTAAGTCATTTTACAACAGCCACTGCTTCTAAATGTACTGTTTATAGTGTTTAGATGTGTTTACTGCGTAGAATTTTCAACTCAACAACGCCGATTGTCCAGCTCTAGCATTCAGCTTATTCTAAAACCAGAACTCTTGGCCTATTGTGATTCTCTGTGGTTCTGCAAACTTCCTCAGTAGCGCTGATGTAGTTTATTATCCGCGTTAAGCACCGCGATCACGTCATCCGCGCTTCTCACTCATAGAACCGTGTAGTAGAGGCTGCATGATGCATTCAAGGACAGTTCGTGAATTCGGCTATCTACTCTGAAATAGCACATAAACTTGTATTAAACACATTGATATCAATGCATTTCACTCCTAATACACATTTATCTTAATACTGGAGCTGTTTTACATCAGCATCTTTATTAATGATTTAATGTCGTATAAAATAGTAGCAAAAAGATGCATTTGACACGTGAAAACAGCACAATGTGGAGCGTACAAGATTTCAAAACAGTAGCAAACAGTAGTTTGTTCTCTGACAACATAAAGTACATTTGTTTAATATTTAAACATTTCTGTTGCTTCTTTAAATGATGTTGAGGCAGTAAGATTCTAATAATTTGTTTTTCTTGTCAAAATCTACAGGAAAAGTGCCGACTGTACACCTCCAGGGTCCTGGTCCAGTTGAAAGTCCCTATTTTGGCCAAGTTCCTGCACCTGAATGGACGAGAAGGGTCTGGCTGCGGCCGCTGTGGAGCTCCACAGTAACCGGATACACGTGACCTCCACAGTAGCCGGATACACGTGACCTCCACAGTAGCCAGATACACGTGACCTCCACACTAACCGGATACACGTGACCTCCACAGTAGCCGGATACACGTGACCTCCACACTAACCGGATACACGTGACCTCCACAGTA
>SSNR01000423.1:0-31456 GCA_006937965.1 Callopanchax toddi | reverse complement strand
TACTGTGGAGGTCACGTGTATCCGGTTAGTGTGGAGGTCACGTGTATCCGGCTACTGTGGAGGTCACGTGTATCCGGTTAGTGTGGAGGTCACGTGTATCTGGCTACTGTGGAGGTCACGTGTATCCGGCTACTGTGGAGGTCACGTGTATCCGGTTACTGTGGAGCTCCACAGCGGCCGCAGCCAGACCCTTCTCGTCCATTCAGGTGCAGGAACTTGGCCAAAATAGGGACTTTCAACTGGACCAGGACCCTGGAGGTGTACAGTCGGCACTTTTCCTGTAGATTTTGACAAGAAAAACAAATTATTAGAATCTTACTGCCTCAACATCATTTAAAGAAGCAACAGAAATGTTTAAATATTAAACAAATGTACTTTATGTTGTCAGAGAACAAACTACTGTTTGCTACTGTTTTGAAATCTTGTACGCTCCACATTGTGCTGTTTTCACGTGTCAAATGCATCTTTTTGCTACTATTTTATACGACATTAAATCATTAATAAAGATGCTGATGTAAAACAGCTCCAGTATTAAGATAAATGTGTATTAGGAGTGAAATGCATTGATATCAATGTGTTTAATACAAGTTTATGTGCTATTTCAGAGTAGATAGCCGAATTCACGAACTGTCCTTGAATGCATCATGCAGCCTCTACTACACGGTTCTATGAGTGAGAAGCGCGGATGACGTGATCGCGGTGCTTAACGCGGATAATAAACTACATCAGCACTACTGAGGAAGTTTGCAGAACCACAGAGAATCACAATAGGCCAAGAGTTCTGGTTTTAGAATAAGCTGAATGCTAGAGCTGGACAATCGGCGTTGTTGAGTTGAAAATTCTAAGCAGTAAACACATCTAAACACTATAAACCGTACATTTAGAAGCAGTGGCTGTTGTAAAATGACTTAAATTACCTGTGGATCGATTAAGAGAGACGCTACCTGCCTCTCTCTCATGGCAGATTGTTTACTTAGCATTAGCTATTAGCAGCCGCAAATTAGCACAATCAAACAGCACAAGAACGCCATTACCTCACTGTGAAACATTTAAACTAGTTTGAAGATGAAATGAGCATGTACCCTTTTAAAACTGATGTGCAAATGTACATTATTCATAAAATAGATGCATATATAAACTCACCTGGAAGAGGATGGCTGAGTTCACAGCACCGTGTCTGTCCATGCTTTGTATCAGGGAAAACCAGAGGTTAATTTTGCCCTCTGGTGGCAGGAATAAGTATTACACAGATAAACCAATTTAGCTTTAGCATTAGCATCTACAAAAAATGTTTTTTTGTCTTGCCTTTCAGGGCTGCAAATGATGTACACAAAAAATAAAAAATAAGGCATTAGCACTAGCATCTTGCAAAATATTATTTTCTTGCCTTTCAGAGGTCCAAAATGTGAAAGAAAAAAAAAATTAGCTTTAGCATTAGCATCTCCCAAAATATTTTTTTTGTCTTGCCATTCAGGGCTCCAAGACTACGAACAAAAAAAAATAATTAGCATTAGCATTAGCAAAATTAGCATTAGCATTAGCATCTCTAAAAAAAGTTTTTTCTGTTTGCCTTTCAGGGCTCCAAGAGTGGAGAGGAAAAAAAAAAAGAATCTCGCCCTCTGGTGGCGTTATAACAGCATTACAAGAAAAATAGAAAATGAGCCTAAGTAAAATATTTTTTTTTCCAGTTGCCACTCAGGGCTGCTTAAGTGGAAAGAAAAAAAAAAGTTTTTTTTTTTATTATTCTCATTTTTACAACAGTTTAAGTATATTAGACCAGTTGTGACAATGTTTCAAAAAAAAGTTTTTTTTCCGTTTGTACTGGTCAGAAAGTCAAGCGGAAAAATATTTTTGACCAAACTTAGAAAATTGGCCACCCTTAAAAAAATTTTTTCCTCGCTTGCCGTTCAGGGCTTCCGTAAATTCCACCCCCACCAACGAAAAAAAAAGACTAATAGCTTTAGGATTAAGTAGAAAATGTCAGATGTACTGCTCCTTTACTTATGATCATTTTAATGGAGACAATATAGAGTAATTTTAATCATTTTATTGGTTCATCTGTCTACAGAAGCCCATAGAGGGCTGCACGAATGCAGAAACAAAAAATAGGAAAATATTCTACTCAAAAAACGCTTTTAGCAAACTTTATGTTTATAAATTAATTGGGCTATTTTTCATATATTACTTTTGTTAGGAAAAAAGTTTACGTATCCGCAATCTGTGAATTTTACTTCACATATAGGATAAGTGTGTTTTTAGAAAGTATTCAAACAAATTCCAAACTCTAGATTTTAGAATTAAAAGTCCCAATGTGGTTTTGTTACAGTGTCCAATACAAAAGATGCTTCGTTAAAATCATAGCTGAGGTTATTCTGCACATTTTGACATGCGACACATGGAGTATCAGGTTATACGAAGTGCCTGAAAAAGTGATTATTGGAATAAATAGAAAAATGGACATTTACGTGGATTACAGGCTCTTAATAGTTAAAGGAAAGTTCATTAAATCTGATTAAATGGATTTTTTGACTTATAACCAGAGAAAAAAATAATAGAAAGCAAGACAAAACCTACTGGTAATAATACTGTAATTGAATAAATGAGAAGACTTAGGGGCTCTGGTGTCTTATGCACACATCTGGTGTACACAAAAAGGTATGATAGTAAAGTTGCTGCAACAAAACTAATATAGCTATTTTTGTTTTCTGTTGTCCCTTTGGGTATATTTATGAAGTCCATCCATTTTCTATACCTGCTTGGTCCTCCACAGGGGGTCGCAGGGGGGCTGGCGCCTATCTCCAGTGGTCAAGGGTTTAGAGGTGGAAGACACCCTGGACGAGTCGCCAGTCCATCGCAGGGTCACGCAAAGACAAACAACCACACATCCACTCACACCTAAGGACAATTTACTAGACCAATTAGACTGACAGTCATGTTTTTGGTCTGTGGGAGGAAGCCAGAGTACCCGGAGAAAACCCATGCTGCACGGGGAGAACATGCAAACTCCATGCAGAGATGCTGCAGAGCCGGGAAGCGAACCCACAACCTCCTCGTTGCTAGGCCACAGTGCTAACCACTGCGCCACCATGCAGCCAGAATGAAGTCAGAAGAGCAAAAATTTATGAAGATACCACAAATACATATTTTACATATGTGTTTTATTTCATTTTGCTTGACTTTTAAGACTAAGCTAAAACATGATTTCTCATTCAGAAACTTTTTCAGACACTTATTTTGTCAGTAATACTTTCTCATAAATCATAAAATGTTTAAAAATGTATCATTTTGATCAGACTTAGTAGTAGCAGTATTTATTTAGTCATCATACGTAATATTATAATATAATAATGTTTACATGTAAATATGTGTTTTTCTATATATGTGTGTGTGTATATACCGATATATATATATATATATATATATATATATATATATATATGTATATATATATATATATATATATATATATATATATATGTATGTGTGTGTGTGTGTGTATATATATATATGTGTGTGTGTGTGTGTGTGTGTGTGTGTGTGTGTGTGTGTGTGTGTGTGTGTATGTGTATATATATATATATATATGTATGTATGTGTATATATATATATATATATATATATATATACATATATATATATATATATATATATATATATATATATATATATATGTATATATATATATATATATATATATATATATATATATATGTATGTGTGTGTGTGTGTGTATATATATATATGTGTGTGTGTGTGTGTGTGTGTGTGTGTGTGTGTGTGTGTGTGTGTGTGTGTGTATGTATATATACACACACATATATATATGCACGCAGACGCACACACCGACACACTCACTCACACATAAAAAGTCACATTAATCCCTTTTCAAGATATTTTTACTGACAAGAATTCAAAAAACTGTTTAAAGTTCTAATTCAGCCTCCGTCCAAACTGTTACTCTCATAATAAGAATACATCTCCTTTCAACAGTTTTTTGCTAGCTTTTAAATCCTATTGACTTAGAAACTGGGAGTGTGTTTTGGGCTTGTTGGCTTCCCTTACAGGGATTCTCCTGTGTGTAGGTTTCTGCACATGTGAAAATATCCATTAAACCCCATTTCCAACTATGTTTCTAAGGACAAACACACAATATATTGGGAATTTCATTTGACTAAAGTATATTAAAAAGTAACTAAATGTTTTCTGAATTAAAATATATCAATCTAAACATGCATTATTTGTGTCTTTACTCTCGGAGTCTTCCCTCAGCTCACTCAAAGTGAAGAGTTTATTGATGGTTGTGTTTAGGAATTAGTTTGGTGTTAATGACGAGTTCATTCTCTGATGGCGTAACTTCTACATGGTGGCGTTTCCTGATGCTTATCAGGAAAGTTGGTGCTCTAATTGATTTGGATCAGTTACAGCTGACCCTTAGCTGCCAGTCAAGAACAAAGGATCAATGTTCTGACTTGTGCCAAGAAAGGTCAGAAGCATTTTGCATGGAAACTGCCCTGAAGACATGAGGCACTGCCATGCAGATTCAAGTTATATGCCTGTCAAATCAACACAAGCTGCAGCTTTCCCTCCACGTGGATTTTTATTAGAAACATTTTAAGAGATAGAGCAGTCATACCCAGAAGACAAAAACATATTTTCTGGGTTTTAGTTGCCTTTTTTCATTTTATATAGGCTCTAACTTCAAAGACATTATTCCAGTACGCAACATTCATAGGAATAAGACTAAAAGCTGTTTGAAAAGCTTCTTTTTTATTTTATTTTTTCACGTGTCCAGACCCAGTACGCTTCAGACAAAGACTGCTAGCAAATATTTGCATTTTGATTAACAACTTCATTAGAGTGACAGATTAATAGGTCACAAATCCACCAAAACTGATGAAGTTCCAGTAATGAATTTATAAGAAAAATAAACATTTTTCAGAATACAACCTTCAAACAATGAGGCGTAAACTAGATGAGGAAATGTGATCCCAAACATTAGAAAGTATACGGCGCTGAAATGGATCACTTTTTGTTTAAACCGTCATTTTAGAATGTTTTTCTAATAATACATCTCTAAAACAATGTTAGACATTACTTTCCAACTGCACTTTTCTGACTCAATGCTGCGGTTATAATATAATTTCCTGTTATATAACTTAAATTAACAGGATATGAAGATTTATTTGTATTTTACATAATAAATTAAGTTGATTGAGGTGCAGAAAAACTCAAATCAATCGACTTCTTCCAAATGGTTGTGATTTAAATGTGAACTCTAGAAGTTTGTTCTATAGATTTTGTATAACTCATCCCTTAGTTCCTATATCGTAGAAACTTAAATGTCAATCAAAACGTACAAGTTTAAGTTTCTAGTCATTCCATATAAATGCAAAAACTGCAGTTTGCTTTAGATTTGCAGAAAAATAACAAATGTCAGCTTTATTTTCTCCGCTGCTGCATAGAAATACACTGGAAATACTTATATGTAATTCTCAACTCCAAAGGCTGCATGTTGTGGATCCTGCAAATAAAAGATCATCCTCATTTCTTTTATCTTTTCCTTTTTAACCTTCTCTTATTGACATATTAAAGTTCATGACAGTAACCGTCATGTTCCACGTAGTTGGAGTTATTACTCGATGTGAGATATGAAGAAATTATTTTCGTGTCTGGGTCGCAGCACTGCTGTATCGTGTCACCTGCAGGGGTAACCTTTGCAGCTCATGAATAAATATGAGTTCAATTTAACAGTTCAGTGACTGTTTCAGGCGAGTTTTCGATTGTGGAGAGACTGAAGACTGTTAGGAACCAGAATGTCCAAAAGTCAATATTCTATTATGGTAAAAGTACCCAGTTTGTATTATTTACACTCGTGCACTGATTGAGGATTATTGGATTCATGAGTATGTTAGAAAAAGATTCAACTTGATGGATTTGATTCTGTTGTTCTGGTAGATGAAGACATCTGCATCTGTTGGTGAAGTTAGCTGTTTGATGAGTTGAGGATCAGCGATCCTTCTGAGAATCTCAGTGTAGATTTGGTGTCTGAACAAACACTTTGAAATATGAAATAATTATCCCAAATTCATCACCACTTGCAGGTGAAGTTATTTTAATAAATGAATATGAGCCCGTGATAACGGATGGAAATCAGTTTACTGTAAATATTATTACAGCGAATCCACTGCAGTAGATGATGAAGATTTGTCGTCATCCATCATAAATACAGGTCAGGCCTAGGGATGCAGCGATACCACTTTTTTTCAAACCAATACAATACTGATACTTGGATCGGAGTACTTGCCGATACCGAGTACCGATACTGATACTTGGAAGACAGTTTTTATTTTCTTCTCTACTTGTTACAGCAAATGAGGGTGAATTAGATCAAAAAAATAAAACATTAATAAAAAATGATCACAAAACTAAAATATTTATGTGGAAAAATTAACATTTTCTGTGAAATTATTGCACAGTTTTCCACTCCGAACCACACTGTTCCTCTTTAGCTCTACAGCTCCCCCTAGCCACCAATCTAGAAAACTACAACAGAACTGGCAAGTCAGTTCTGACCGCAATCAAAGCAATTGCATTGGTATCGGTTCCTGGTAGGGATGTACCGATACCACTTTTTTCAAAACCAATCCGATACCGATACTTAAATCTGAGTACTCGCCGATACCGAGTACCGATACCGATACTTCTACCACACAAAATAATGCAACAAATTGGAATACAGGTTATATTTCTTCTTCTCTGCTTTTTACAACAAATAACTGAGTTAGATAAAAAAAATAAAATATATTAATAAAAATGATCACAAAACTAAAATATAAGGTGAAAAATAACAATTTTCTGTGATTTCACAGTGAAATTATTGCAGTTTTCCACATTTTAACCAAATAAAATGAACTATTTGGCACCATCTCCAGCTCTCAACCCACACTGTTCCTCTTTAGCTCAATAGCTCCCCCTAGTGTTCAATATAGGAAACTACAACAAAATTCACAAGTCACAGACAGTGAAGTCACTGGTATCGGTTCCTGGTATCAGGTAACTTTAACCGATACTGGTATCATATCGGTTGCATCCCTAGTTCCTGGTATTGGTTAACTTTAACAAGTACAAGTAAATGGTATCGGTATCGGCAGTGTTGGGGAGAATACTTTGTAAATGTATTCAGTTACAGAATACTGAATACCTGTTTTAAAATGTATTTTGTACTGTATTCAGTTACTTTGCTTAATCCTGCTACTGTATTCTAAATACTTGGAATACTTCCCCTATAAAACATGATTTAAGTCTATTGCAAAGTGATGTTCATTGCACTCCAGATGGAAAGCTCTTAACATGAAACCCACATTTGTGGGAAATCACAACAACATCATAACTAGGTTGCTACCTTGCTATGCCGGCTAGTCAGAAGTGTAGCCTGTGTGTTGGTAGGGTTGCTTTGATAACATAGGCACGTTGTTTAGGGAATTATGGAATAGATAACCTACACAACATGAAGACACACTGCCCGAAATTAATTTATTCATCTTTCTGGAGGAAAGTGGAAAACACAAGTATTCCAATGGTATTACGAAAGTAACTATATTCTAAATACCATGTTTTAAAATAGTAACTGTAACTGAATACATCAGTATTCTAAATACATGTATTCCGGAATAGATGTATTCACTCCCCAACACTGTGTTTCGGCCCAATACCAGTATCAGTATCGAGCCGATACTGGTATCGTATCGGTGCATCCCTAGTCAGAGTGTCATTCTGCTACTGTCGCTCATACCATCTGTTCGGAAACGCAAGGAGAAACAAAAAACTAAACAATGTTCCTATTTCATAGACGTTCATCTGCCAGCTTATGCTAACCCGTGTCCTGCACGTGTTTCTACTCCACTGAAAAAGTTTTACTTTGGTTTTAAATGAAATGACTGCAGGTTGCTGTTAGAATAAATCTTATATCTTACAGTAATATTTCCTAATTTTTATGTTTTGACATAAATCAGCTCTATTATTTCATTTTTTTATACTCAAATTTTGATTTTATTTTATTTTTCTGTGTGTGTACTTTCAGGTTCAGTGTGCAAATACAGTATGGCCAAATGAAACAAATACTCAAAATTCACAAAGGTGAGGTTGTGCTGAAAATAATGATACCAAACAAGTTTAAATTTAGACTGAAACATAAAGGCAAACACAAAAAATGGACAAAATGGAAAATTGTACTGCAGACTCCAGAGGGTTAAACTGAGGACACACTGTCTTCTGTTGGTCAGGTTCTATAATGACATGTCCACCAAAGCCAAATACAAAAATATTCTGTCTTTAACATGTCAAAGACTAACTTGTGACATAATTTATTATTTTAAGGGTTTTATAATTCAGTTACAAACTCCCCACCTGATGCAACAAGTTGGCATCATAGAAAGATTCATATTTAAAGGACTTGATTTTCACCACAGATTCCTTGCAATCAAAGTTAGAAAAAGTGAATCTATTATCCACTTGTCTACAGGCAGCATTAAAACTAAATCAAACGTGTTGCCTATTTTTAACTAATATTATGACACCAAAGACTAAAAATATTCACATAAATAAGGAAGTTACATCACAAATCATCATTGTAATCCTTCTGGAACCATTAGCCTGCATAAACAAATGTAGAGATGTTTAAATTAGAATATTTTTCTTTATTATTATTATTGTTATACATTACAAGTCTTATTGCCTCAAATAAATAAAAAATGCAGTAAAAAAAGTAGTTTTTAATAGATGTGGACTGAATGGTTCAGGCTGCCAAACAGACCTCATAGAACATAAAATCACAGAGTCCTGGCTTGTTTCCATACAATAAAATTTTACATCAATAATCTTAAAAATGTATAAACAAAATGTCATATTTAAATGATTTTATTTTCAGTCTGCTGTTGTGAGTCTGCATCAATTGATGCGAAACAGTTACAACACATTTTCGTCATGGTTCCTTCAAAAAGTTTACTAATGCGACCGTCCACTACTGTGAAATAATACACCGCACTTGGGTTTCGATTGTGTTCCTGGAAGTAATTACTTGGGTAATCATCACTCACAGACGGACCGTATAGGCCAGAGACATGAAAATAATTCCTCTGGTTTTCTATTGCGCTCTGCCAGGTAAAACCCTGCGGTAGGTCATAGCAGTGGCGTGCTAATACATCCACACACACTAATACAGTAATTCATCTTGAAGTTATCAGCAATCTGAGATAGCTTTGTAAGCAATATGAGAATCTATGAATAAACATTTCCAGACAGCCTCGTTGGCTTTGAGGATTATTGATCAACAGCTCAAAACAATATTACCTGTTTTGAAAAACAACATTGTTACACAGCTATTGATGTATTTAATGCTGGGGTTGCATATCAGGACTTGGACTTGTTTTCAGCAGCGGCTGTTCTTTTATGGAAAGCAATAAAGAGTCAGCTACGGAAAGTCCTCTGTTATTGCTATTCTGCAGCATCACATCCATACTGTAGTGACGCTCCTATTGTATGGGAATTCTGCTAATTGCATCAGTTTGAGAATTTGAGCTTCAAAGCGTCTGGTCGAATGAAGGTTAAACACTCCATCTTGTATTTAAATAGCTAATGAGCCAAACTGTAAACAAATATCTCAAGGAAAACGCGGCGATGCAAATGTGAAATCCCTCATGGAGTAATCTTTTTAATGTGTTCTTTATCTGGAAAACATGAGAACTGAAAGCTGACGCTTGTGTTTATTGGAAGAAAGTCAGAACTACGGCGTCAGATAACTTTCTTTAATACGAGAGGGCAATTCACAACAAAACAAGTGTAAAAACAGGTTAGGGAGAGGGTAAAATGATTTTGTGGAGAGTAAAAATGTTTGCATGAATGCAAAAATGTCTAACAGGGCACATACAATGACATTTTTTTTTTCTTGTTGGTGGTGTTTCATAGGGGTGCCACGGATCAGAAAACTCACGGATCGGATCGGTTCACGGTTTTGAGTCACGGTTCGGATCAATTTTCGGATCAGCAGAATGAAAAAGAAAAGACAAAAAACTTTGCTCTCTCATTATTTTCTAAAACACTGAGCAACTTTTTTATGCTCAATCCTCATAAATACAAACTGCATTTAACTCAAGATGTCAATCTGATGCTTCAATAAAGTTTTGAATCATATTAAAACTAATTAATGGGGGAGATAGACTCATATGCGCACCTCAGGGGTCACAGACCTGCATCTGTCAAACTAGCGGTCACAGCTGGGGGGGGGGCGGAGGGGCGTGACGCACGAGGCGCTGCTCTGTGGCTCCTGTCTGAACTCCGTTTATATTAACGTTTATTAGCTCGTATAAAAGCCCAACATAACGCTATCTTAGACACAAATAGGTGAATCTAGTTTGTCTATCAGAGAGATTCCAGCTGACGGAGAGACAGACGGAGGAATCAGAGGCAGCGCGTGCGCAGCAGAGACTGGATATTGATCAGGGATCCTTCGTTCTGGTGCACTAAAACGGCTGAAGCCAACAGAGTTAACCTCTATATGTGATGCAAAATGAACGCCTTTCTCAGAGGGGAATTATCTGCAGATTCAGAGCGCGTGAGCACAGAACGTCGGGGATGATGTAGCGCGACGCACGCGCTCTACATGAACCGCGAACCACGTGCGTTCCGAACCGTAGAGGGTGATCCGTACGAACCACGGATCGATGATGATCCGTTGCACCCCTAGTGTTTCATAAATCTGCCTTTTAATTATTGACATTTTTGCATGCATGCAACAATTGTTACTCTCCACAAAATCATTTTACCCTCTCCCTAACCTGTTTTTTACACTTGTTTTGTTGTGAATTGCCCTCTCATATTAAAGAAAGTTATCTGACACCATACAGATCATCCTGTTGGGACTGCAGATGGTCACAGAGTTTTCCTTTCAGGCTGCACTTAAACAATAAAAGTTTAAAAATAAATATAGAAAAGTTAGCCGGTATCAGTGGGGTATGTTCCAGCTCTGCAAACAGAAAGGAAGTAAATAAATAAGAAAATCATCTTCAAATGAGAGAAGACACAGCATCAGAAACCTTCTTGGGTTTCCTTTTTATTTATCAATCATGCATGAGGTGGTAGAGATAAGACCAAGGTCAGAGGGAGAGGAACTCCCGTTAATACGACCACGCTGATCTGGTTTTTTACACTTTCATCAGCCAGGCAGAGCTTCCCTCCAGTCGCAGTGTTTTATTGAAAATGTGAAACTGTCAACAGAGTAACCACGCCATTACATTACACGCCATTAAAATCAGACAGCGCTGCCAGGTTGCTTGAAATAGTGTTTGAATAACACGCCGAGTCATATTGTCTAAGACCGCTAAGCTTTTTATTTTGAGTGTGTGTGTGTGTGTGTCCTTTTTATGATGTAGTTTTGAAAAATGACACCTTACCTTGAGCTTTTACTGAGACTCTAATCATTTTTCATGTTTAATGCTGTAAAACGACAAAGCTTAAAATGCACCTAGCTGTGCCCGAGGTGCTGTGTTATTTATACGCTGTGTAGGCAATACTGTGATTGCACCGCTTTTTTTTTCTTCTTCCATTAAAACAAAACAAATTTGATTGGTTTACAAGAAACCCAAGTGTTTGTACCTCAGTTAGTATTGAAAACACACATTTTAAAAGTATTTATCAAGTTATCTAAGTAAAAAGTTCTGACGTTGATTTACATGAGTCCTCAGCTCCGAAGGTGCATTACCTCTAATCCATTACATCATCATTAGTTGTCTGTTTTCTCATTTATGACTTATGCATTCCAATGCATTTTGTTAGAGGTGGAAACAGAAATTAACACGATTAAACCACAAATATCAAAGATTTACTTATAAGTGAAGAATAAAATCCATCTGTTGTGGAAGGACAGAAGGAATAAAGTCAGATTCAGAGATAAAAAAAGATTCTCTGACATGTTACCCCAATATACTGAGGATATTTGCTATATAATCAAGGTAAAAAGAACTAAAGAAAATGAAGCACTCGTCTAAGAAAAGTGCAAAAAAGCTGGTAAGATAATTTGATAAATTATACATAAACTAATCAAATTATGTTTTATTTTGTAAAAACAAAAAAGAAATTATGCAATATTTTCTTCTGTCTGCTCCTTTTCATTCAAATTAATTTTATGTTTATATATTATTTTTATATGAAATAAATAATTAAATAATGACATTGATTTATATCACTTAGCAGAAGTTTTAACAATTATCACAAAACAAATCAACATTTAGCACGTTATTATTAACGGTTTTGGCTCTTTTATATTGATTTTAAATTATAAATGATAACACGTCATGTCCTCGGTGGGAAACAGAAAAGGGTTGTCTTGTTTGGAGCTCTGACCATTTAAAGCTGCTATAGCAAATTTAGTCAACAATGTAGCTTAAAATGTTTCTTTATTTTTCATGCTTCTTAACAACGTTCTAACATAGTATAGCTATAAATATATTGTGGCGATTAAAAAAACTAAAATCAATGAGGTGGTTCCCTCGCAGTTCTTTAAAAACCTCAGCCAATCAGATGTTTTGAACTGAAAGCAACTATTGGACAATCCGGCTGTCTGTCTCACTGAAGCGCCTCACTGCTTGGATCCTCCATTAATGCGTGCTGGAGCATTTTTTAGCAGAACATCCCAGAAGTGAGAGGACAGAAACAGCCGACTTCAATTTTAGGAAAAAATCCCAGAGTCCCAAAAAGAAAAACACCTTTTCAGCTAGCAGTAAACAAAAAACGTTTGGACGTAGAAAGAGGAAAAACCAGGGGGAACATTAGCATAGCATTTCAACGATTGGTGTTTTGCTCTCTATTGTTACTGTGGCAATGTGCGGCCCCATGTCCGGGGAGGGGCGGCATAAGGGTTATAGCTGACAGGAGGGGTGAGGGCTCTGAGACGTGTTGGTGTAAAATAGCTAGCGACACCCAGCGTCACTGAGATACAGAGTTCGGACATTTCCATGAGCTTCAACAGAAAGAACGGAATGTGGAAGTAACGTCGGTCATGGAGCTTTGTTTGGAACAAAGCCCAAACGCCAATCGTTCCACCACAGAGCGCTGTTCATTCTCGTTGTTTCTGAGTTATTTTCCAATGTAAGTTGACAAAATTACAAGATTTTTAACTCTGTGAAGTGTTAGCTGACTGCTCCGTACCAAAATAAGTCCGTAGTGATTTTTCATGTAGCTAGTTTTAGTAAATTAATCGCGTCAACTGGCTAGTAATATGTTTAAATGAAGCAGCTTTGTGGTAACTGCTGGTCAATAATTACAGAAAATAGCTGAGGAGATGAGAAAATAAGCAGAAACCGCTCTGACTGACTGACAGCGCGGAGCTGTTTGGAACTACTGGAGGCTACATGAACCACGTGACTTCAAAGCGTGTCGTAACTTTCTCTTTTTACGGCTTTAGCTGTACCTAGCTTGTTTTTCAAATGTGCTATAGCAGCTTTAAAAGGAACAGAAATATATTTTAGAACATGCGGTTCATTATTTCTCACATCTGTTGATTTCCACTGGTGCACCTCCAACAATAAGACATTATTCATGTTGTCATGGTTACATCCTACAAATATCCTTTTTATTAATTTTTCTTTAATTCTCTTTTCTTTTTGATTTTTTTTATCATTACATTTCAGCACTGCAGCCATAATTTTTAAAATATTTTTTTATACGTTTAGGTATCAGGTTTAGGAATCAAAACTACGAGCTGTGTGTTTATTATAAAATCATAGTTTGAGCTAAAACACATTAGGCAGGTTGTCATGGTGACAGGGTTTTCTAAATATCAAATATCTTGATTAATTTATTAATAGAGTATTTTGTTGGACAATTTCATACAAAACAAAAACAAAAGTGATGCTAAAATGTGCTTGATCTTATTTTTGATACAGGCTGTTAATCTCCTGGAATTGATGTCATCTGATCCTGCGTTTTTGCAGAATCGTGGACAAATAACACACTCCCGAATAATCAGCAGTATTTGTTCTAGCGGGGATCTTTGTGCCTTTTGAAAAAGGTTGTCTATTCCCAGATGTTTGTGTCATTAGAGCAGCACGAGTCGAATAAAGCCTCAGAGAGGAGGAGCTACAGCTTTTACTTTTGCTGAAGCTGTTTCCTCATCCACCTGAAAATCCCCGTCCTGTGTTCCCGCCGGCTGCTAGATTTTTCCAGCCATCTATTTCCACTCCTCCAGCGCTGTCAATATCTCCACTTTTCATCACTCCCTTCATCCCCCCACCCCCCCCCCCACCCCCCTACCCCCACTGCAATCTTGTATTTGTGCTGGGGAAACCACTGTCATGTCTACAACCAACCAAAGACACTGCTGGGGATTATCGTAAACCAGTGGAGGCAGAAAATCTTAAAATGGATTTCTGTGTCCCATCTGGTTTGGTCCAACACAAACACTCTCAGCATCTTATATGATGGCAAAATTATAAATCAAACTGTGAGCACATGCTAATGGAGCAACGCCTTTTATCTTATTTGTATTCATTGCTTCTTTTTCTTAAATTCATATCATATTTGAGAAATTTTACTCCTTCATTATTGTCATTTTTCCTCTTTGTGATCTTACAACGCTCTGTATAAACAGAAATATTTAAATGCGAGCAAACAACAGCTTATTGAGACAAAAGGTGAGAAATCCATTTTTCCATTCTTTAATTACATTTTGGCTCAGCTCTTATATATATTAACTTCTCTTTCTTTGCCCTGTGCAGCTCTATTTGGTCAGTCTAATAAGCAAGGCCTCTCGCTGACCTCCACTAACTGGAAACCCTGAAGATATTACCAACTGTCTACTTAGCATTAAAAAAAAAAGAACTTCTGCCCTGATTCTGAAGCTGTTTGCTTTTTCTAGCAGCGCGGCTGTCTGGCGGTTGTTGCCTCACAGCGGGAAGGTCTCTGGTTTGAATCTGGGCTGCCTTTCTTTGTGCCGTTTGTTTATTCTGACTGTGACTGTTTGAGTTTTCTCTCTGCTTCCTCCTGCAGTTGAAGGCGACGTTAAATCGACTAGAAGTGAGCGTGCATAGATTTGTTTCTCTTTCTGTGTTGACTGGGGACTTTTTTTAGACAACAGGTCTTCTATTGTTGAAGAGCAAAGTCATAATATTCTGTTAACAGGTGCTGCCATGTTGGATTTTTGGAACCAGACTGTCTACTTATCTGCACACAACTGTGGTATTTTTATTAGCATAAAATTATTCATTACAGCCAGGGGTGGTTCTAGGGGGGCAGAGGGGGAACATTGCCCCCCAGACAGTAAGCTTGGCCCCCCTGTGCCCCCCCTGCTAAGTGCTGAGTCTCAAGGCCAATTCATCCTCCACAAGCAGCAAGAACTTATGCTGTGTTCGATTTGTCCTCAGAAGTCGGAAAGTCCGAGTTCCGAGTTGGAAAAATCAACTGAATTCGGACTTCCCACTTGGAAAGTCGGATATTTTTTGTGCCCCGACTTTGGGAAAAGATGGTGACTCCTCAGAAAAACAGTTACATGTAAATGCCGTGAAAACATGTTTATTTTTGCAAGATCTGCTTGTTTGGAAGTATCGAAGTTCAGAATGACGTGTAGTGCTTTGCATTTTCTGACTCTAAACAAATTCAGAGTGTTTGCATGAGCGAATTAATTATAGTCTAACAATGTTTTGAATGTGTAACAAAGGCAATAATGGCAATGTGTGTTTGTGTGATTCTAAACACGAGAAGAAATACAACATTTTACTTTGGAATTCCGACTTTTCTGACTTTGCGAACTGGAACGCTGTAACTCGGGTGTGACGTCATTCCCAGTTCCGACCTCCGAGGACAAATCGAATGCAGCGTTAGTTCTCTCCGGGGGTCTCCGAGAACAAAAATGACGTCATTTTGTTCTCGAAGCCCCAGTTCAGCAGCGCTTGCGGCTTGTTCTTTTACACATCAGCTGAGCAGAACTTTTTTCTGCAGGGCGTCTAAGAACAACTGCTGTGATCGGAAGTTAAATGGATACCTGTGACGATCAGCTGGCTGAGGCGGTGAGAAAATACGCCCACCTACTGTATATAACTCGGGGAGAATGAATGGTCCTCACCAATACAAACTTTTTTCTTGTCCTCGTAGCCCCCCCAGTGAGAACAAAGTGCTTCTCGTGGAGGATGAACTGGCCTTTAGAGACAAAAACTGTTTGATGTTGTCACTGAAACGCTAACCAAGAGATCAAAGTATTTTTGCAAAATTGTTTTATTTTGAAACTTTTTGAAGTTATTGCGCCCAAAGCAACTGTAACTGAATTGCTATAATTATATTACTGAAATTATGCATTAAAATTTTAAATACTTAAAGACAAGGTTTGTAGTTTTTTGCTTTAGAATGTGCCCCTCTGAAAAGTTAGCTGGCCTGGCTCCCCTTCACAGTAGTGTCCAATCCTGGTCCTGGAGGGCTGGTATTATCCAGCATGTTTTAGAGGTCTCCCTGCTTCAACACACCTGATTTCAGTCAGTTGGTGATTAAAGGTTTTCTGCAGAGCTTGATGACATGCAGAACAGGTGATTCAACCATTGATCCAGGTGTGTTGGAGCAAGAAAGGAACTAAAACATGCTGGATACTGGTCCTTGAGGACCAACGTTGGACACTAACTGGTCTAGAACCTCCACTAATTACAGCAGCAAGGTAAGAACTGCGTGAATTACCAAGAGTCGAGACCTGGAAGCATTTATCTGAGGTGTATCGTTTATTTTTCACTTAGAACTTTATGCTTATACCAGAACCAGCCACTAGAGGGTGCTTGTATTGCCTCTTTTCCAGGCTCCATTTCTGAGGCTCCACCTCCCTGTGCTGAAACACATTGTTGACCTTGATTAGATCAAATAAATTCATCATAAAGCTAACTTGATATGCTGCGACGCTTTTCAATTCACTCGTTTTCTGTTCCATCAGCCTAATATTCATAATCCTTTTCCACTGAGCTAATTAATTCATAAAAACATGTCTAATCAAAACGTATTGTCTTTAAAGGACTGATAGAGATTAATTGTTTTCTGGGAAGCAATTTACAAACAGCAGCCTTCTCCTTTGAAGCTGCGTAAAAATGCATGATCTTGAAATGTGGGTGCACTTAAAATGTGTAAATATTATGCCGCTCACAATCAGTTTTTGAATGTTTGCTGAATTACTTATCAGATTAAGCCTGACTGATCTTAGAAGTAATTTACTTTTGATGCTGATTTATAAGCAGAACATTAATATTTAGCCTCAGCAGAGGTGAGTAGTCTTTCTTGTCTTATAGGTTTATAAGATGTCTGATGGATAAAATCTTAACAATGTGACATCCTGGTATTTTAAGTGTTCTGTTGCTTAGAGAAATGCGGTCCGGTTATCTGATGAGAAGCAGATCTTAATCTGAAGCTGGAGGGTAAAAAGATATTCATCAGGCAGCCAATCACAGTTTAGGGTCAACCAGATGTTCTCACCTTTAGTCTTGACCTGCTCTGGTGAATTTGGATCATTTAGGATTTTAATTAAAAACAGCCACCCACAGATACAGTAAAACCAATCAATATTTAAAGTTTTGTTTTGTCTTTCTGCAACTCCACAGCTTAAAATTATTAAAGGGATACTATGCAGATTTGCTTGTTTTGGCTCCCCCTGGTGTCCGTTTTAAATCACTGCCGTAAAAACGTTAGCACCATCGTTTCTGCTCAGAAACACCTAAATCTACCTGTTGAGATGTCTCCTCAGCCTTCATTGCTTTCTACTGGAGCGGTTCATCACTCATTCAAAGAAACCAGCTGTGTTCAAGCAGGGAGAGATGGAAAAAAATCAGGAATCATGAGCTAAAACACTCTGGTGCTAGCATAACAGCTAGCTACATTGGGTTAGCCTAACCCTCGTGAGACACGTGACTTGTGAGACTTGTCACTGCTCGATCTGTAACCGGAAGCACGATCAGTTCTGCACATGCGTGAAGCCTACGTCACTTCCTCTTTTCGCCGACTTAGCGACATTCAAGTCTTTTGAATGAGACGGTTAGCTCTCAGTTAGCCCTTAGCTTTTACCAACAGCTTAGCCTCTTTCTCGACTCCTCGGACCATTTAAACAATGGATGCCTACGTGTATAAACATTTTAATACATTATGTATGTATATAGATTTAATATATACTTGTTAACACCTTAAAAGATACTTTGAACCGTAACTACCGTAAAATACTTCAGTGCGAGTACACGCGTTCTGCACATGCGCAGAACCGATCGGGTAGACCTGATCTGTAACGTTCGTCTTTGCTCATGCGCAGTAAGGATCGGGCCATCCTGATCCATAACTCCCTTTTTATTCTTTATTTTCGTCGACATTGTATGAAACGTTGTCATTATTGTAAACTTTTTAATAAATACTTATTACTGTTAACATCTTAACATATACTCTGACCTGTAATTACCGTAAAAAGCTTCAGTGGATGTGGACTCATTTCGCACATGCGCAGAACCGATCGGGTTTCCGTTACGGATCGGGCAGTGACAAGACTTCAGGCCTATTCATCCTCCACGAGAAGAAAGAAATTTGTTCTCGCTGGGGAGCGCCGAGAACCAGAAAAAAGTTCGTTTCGGCAGGGAGCATTCATACTCCCCGAGAACTCAGCTGTCGAACTGCTTCAGCGATGTATCAAATGGGTGTGCGTATCAGGTGTGTGTGTGTGGAGGGGAGGGTGTGTGTGTGCAGTTTAAAACGATCCGTCCTCGCTAAGTGAGGAGCGGAGGCATACGGGTCTCCGGCGCAAACCCTCGCGGTCCGCGCTGGTCCTCCTAGCTCGGGTCGATCCAGACTGTCACCCTTCAAATCCGTCCGCACAAAGCAGCAGGCGCTGGAGAAAAACGTCAACCACTACCCGCAAAACCACGCTCATCCTCCCTTTCTGACCAATTACAGCAGTTGTTCTCGGACATCCTGTCGAACAAAGTTCGACCCGGCTAATGTGCACAAGAACAAGCCGTTAGCGCTGCCGAACTGGGTCTGCGAGAACAAAATGACGTCATTTTGTTCTCGCAGACCCAGTTCGGCAAAATGACGTCATTTTGTTCTCACAGACCCCCAGCGAGAACAAAGTTCTTTCTTCTCATGGAGTATGAATTGGCCTTTCCTGGGCACCGGACCAGAAGCTGATCTTGCAACTGTGGTATTCCAGATCTAAGCAGCAGATGGGGCAGAGTGACTTTTCATTAAAGCTGCACACTGCGACGTTGTAAACAAGCTAGGTCTCGCTAGCTATTTTACAGAAACACGTCTCAGAGCACTCACCCCTCCCGTCTGGTATAATCCGTAGGCCAGTCTTCCCGCAGACATGGGACCATGCGTTGCCACGGTTACAATAGAGACCAGAACTCCAGCCGTAGAAATGTTCCCCCAGCTTTTCCTCTTTTCACCTCCAAACGTTTTTAGTTTTCTGTTAGCTGAAAAGGTGTATTTTTGGGGGGACTCTGGTATTTTTTCCTAAAATGGAAGCGCTAACAGCCGGCTGTTTCTGTCCTTCTCTCACTTCCGGGATGTTCTGCTGCAAAATGTGTCCGGGCGGATTAATGGCAGATCCAAGCAGTAAGGAAATGCGGCAGACAGACAGCTGGATTGTCCAATCCTATCGTTCAGTCCGAACGATAGGATTGGCTGAAGTTTTTAGAGAACTGCGGGACAACTACTTTATTTATATCTTTTTTTTTTATCTCCATAATATATTTATAGCTATACTATGTTAGAACGTTGTTAAGAGACTTAAAAAAAAAAAAAAAAACGTTAAAAGCTACATTGTTTACCAAATCAAAGAGTGGAGCTTTAACCCTGTAAAGGGTCAGATTAGCACAGACTGGCTCAAGGAAAATATAAAAAAATATGAAAAAGTTGCAATGTGTGCCTTTAAAGATGATCTCATTGGCTTGGATTTTTTTTTTATCATCAGGTAATATGACTACTGGTAAATGTTTAGGGAATAATATCACTTCTATTTTGGGTGACCGTTTATAAGAAGAAAACAAAATTTCAAACATCCCTTGCATTAAATTATCCTCTCACTAACTTTCATGAAGCGGTGAAGTGAAGCAAAGTATGCAGATTAAGTAGTTTCATATTTTTAATTAAAACTTTTTTCCTTTTCTAATTTAACAGCAACTCCTTCCTTTTACAGAGTCCAGTGTGAGCTGTGGCGTACAGCAGCCTGATTATAGGCTCATAATTCATGTTGAACATAAACAGAGGAGAAAGTAGACGCCGTCAAACTACAAAAGCACATTTTTCCATCTCTGCTTCAGTGTTTTGTTCTTTTTACCATTTGTGATCTCTTACATAAAACCGCCTCTCATGTTGCATGATTTAATTAGCCAAAACACAACACAGGCTTCGTTCCACGGACATTTTCCCTACAGTCGGAGATTATTTGTGTTCTGCTGAGGTGGACTTATTTAACCATCTGAAATCAGAGCATTTATTATTCCAGCTGTTGGGGGAACGGCAGGTTTAGACGGCCTGTCTCCACTGAAGTGTTTTCTCAGCTGCCCTTTCTGCTCTGCACACATCTCTCCACCCCCCTCCGTCAGGACGAGCCTCTGGTCTCCACCCGCGGGAACTGCTTGGATTTAGCTGCTTCAGGGGATTTTAGGTTTTTGTGTCCGAGGCAAAAATATTCCACCTTATGTTTGACTCCATTTGTGGGGTGGAGTCCCACTACTAATACTTCTGACTTTTCTTCTTTGAGAAAGTATGTGGCATATTTCCAACTTGCATTTATTTTCACTCTTACTCCAAAAGTCAGAGTTACTTTCTGACATTTCAGAGTTAAAAGGACTGACCAGCGAAAGAGGCATTTTGCGAAATGAAGCATCATCTAAGGCTGGCAATTTTCTGCTTTTAAAGAGTATTTGGGGCTTTTTTTAGTGGCCATCGCATTCACGTATCAGCTTTTGAGAATGAGCAGCAGCTCTCATCACACGATGACTATTTTAACACAGTAATTGCTTCCAACTCAAGCACATGAGAGCGACATTTGCAGCTTGTTTAAAGAGAATGAAATTCACACCTTATAGAAATACATGACCTGCTTTTCAGATTATGTTTCAACAATTTGGACTTTTATGTTTGCAGAATCTGACAGAAGATGCTGCAGAGCAGTTTCCTGGAGACTAATGAATGATCTTGACAAAAGGACAACCTGGGAATGGCTGCAATTACTCCGATAAACACAACAAAATGATGTTTTGGAGAACAGGACATTCACCGCTGTGTTTAGTCGACATTTTCCTTTTTCTTCTTCATCATCTGAGGTCATGTTTGCTCTTGTATTGTCAAAAAAAAAAAAAAAAAAAGAGTTCTCTGCTCAGCCTCGTTAGATTTTAACAGTGAACCAATGCTTAGCTCTGCTGCTGCTGAATAAGATGTGCAGCTGAGGCCTTTTTGTGTGGAGATCTTTGGTTTCCCTCTCAAGGACAAAACAAGCATGTTGATTTAATTGGTTTACATGTGAACACGCGTGTTTGTGTCTCTCTGACCTATAATAGAGTGCTGATTGGTTCAAGGTCAGCTCCACTTCCTGGTTTGAACAGGACTGAGTATCATGGTCGTCTTGGTTTTATCAGTTTTTATTTACATTTTTATTTTTAATATTCAGACTAGTTAACTAAAAATACACATTTGAACAAATTAAATGTACTGAATTGATTCAGTTCATTAAAACGTGTTTTTATTTTTCAACCAAAACCCACAAAATCCAATTAAGCAGTTATTTAAAAGGCTTTACCAAAATATGTTTGTTTTTTATTTAACATGTATTTAACATGTAAAAGAAAGATCAATTACAAATACAAGCAGCAAAAGCATTTTTATTATAAGAATAAGAATGAAACATGGCCATGAATACTAAATAGATTTAAAAGAATTCAGTGAATCAGTCAAACTGATGGATTTTTTTTTCATTTGTTTGGATTGTTTTTATTAATTGTATATAAATGTAAATAATAATTGTATTTATTTTATTAATTGATTTAGCATTTTTCACTGCAAACTTAGAATTCAAAACATGATATAAATGTGAAGATCACCACTAACAAATCAAAAGATGACTGTTGGTCATGGATGCTGTTGGTGAAGATGAGCATGTGTGTGTGTGTGTAAATGCATCGTGCAGACATGTGTTTTATGTTGATAGGATGTATTATCTGACATAAATTAGAGTACCGGTAGTTATTGAATTGTAATCATCTTAATTGGTAAAGGTAAGAACAGTAGTGGGCCTTCAGGGCCTTTTCCGATGGCCTAAACTTACTCAGAAAAGTAAATGTATTTTTCTTTAGGGTAATATTTTTAAATACATTTTTTCTTGTCTGTTCACTTTTTATTATATATCTGTTTGGTTGCTCCGCCCCCAGTGTTAAATACAAACTTAGGGTTTTATCCAATCAGATTTCAGCTACCTTGTGTTGCTAGGCGGATTGAAGTCTGCAGCTAGCGGCTCTCGGCCCAAGTTCTTCTCTCTGGACCTTCTGAATCAACAGAACAGGCCCCTAGTCCACTGTGAGGGAACAGAGCAGCCAGTAGCGATAGCCAATCAGCTCTTGAGTCTGACTGCCAGTCCTCCTAGCAGGCCTGACGTTGTGTTGACATGAACGCCTCCTGTGATTGGGCAAAATCTCTAAACGTAACCAGGAAATTTGTTAGCTACCGACATTTATCTGTGTATTATTTTAACCCACGACTGTTGAAGGAGGTGATAGTGGTCCTGTCCCAACAGGGGAAATGTTTTATCTGTCGTTTTCTGACCCGTGGATCTCAACTTCAGAGAAACGCTGGAAATGCTTGTTGTTACTGACTGATGGATTTGATGTTTAGCGCTATATGTGGAGGTGATTCATGCAAGCTTTTTAGTTGTATTTTATTGTGTTTTTGTCATTTTCTTTTGTTAGTACTCTATCACTTGCAGCACGTGTGTGTCACTGAGCTTCTGCAGCATCATTAAATACACAGGCTGAGCATAATGCCACGATGTAACACACTCAGACTGGCTCGGTTCGGACCTGTCCATGAATGTGCGTTGACCAGCCTATACTAAGGGTGATGTAATGTGTACGTGTGATTCTTTATGGATTCTTGAGCCGTGGTGTCGTATTGATGGTATTATGAGGTTATTAATTTAGGTTGGACTGAGTAGGAAATCACTGAAGGCCCAGAGGTGAAAGTCACGGACCGCCACTGGAAGTTTATACTTCTTCCTACTCCTTTTTGAAAAGCTTATGTTTTCTTTTTCTTTTTTGTAACCATTAAAACATTGTTTATTCTGATTACACTTTTTAAAAAATCTGAGTCCAATTTTTAAAAATTTGTCAATTAGTAATTAAATTATCCAGTTAGTATTTTAAGTTTAGTTTTAAACTCACTTATTAAATTTTAGTAGGAAAACTTATACTTTTATATAAAACTTTTTATAAACTTTTTATATAAAACTTACTTTGGGGCAGCACTAGCTCAGTTGGGAGAGTGGCCAGTCTGGTAACCGGAGGGTCACCGGTTCGATCCCCAGCTCTGGCTGGGTTAGATTGTCGTTGTGTCCTTGGGCAAGACACTTCACCCACCTTGCCTGTGTGAATGTGAGTGTGACTGTGTGTGAATGTTGGTGGTGGTCAGAAGAGCCGATGGCGCAGAATGGCAGCCTCTCTTCTGTCAGTCTGCCCCAGGGCAGCTGTGGCTACAGACGCCTGTCGTAGTTTACCACCACCGGTGAGAATGACTGTGTGAATGAATAATGCAACTCTGTAAAGCGTCTTTGAGTGACCTGAAAAGCGCTATATAAAACTGATGCATTATTATTATTATTATATCAGTTGCTTGTTACCAATTAAATCAGTTTTTTAAGGTGGGTCAACTTTTCTTTTTACAGATTTAAAGTGTAATTTTTAATATGTTTTTAGTCTGAAACAAATTCATTCATTACTATGTAACATATGCTCATTTTGAACTGTTCTGTGACTATCTGCTCTGTCTTTGCTGATTACATCATTTTGCATGTTTGCACACATACATGTCCTTTATGTCTTCCTGTTTAGTAGTCATGCCATCATGAATGTAGTACCATGGTCCTATGGGGAACACTGTTTTCTGTGATTGCTGCATCACCAGTATCTGATGGACATGACAGTAAAACTTGAAAGGAACTTAAAGAGCCACCAGAATGTATTGTTGTTGTTTGTTAAAGGCTGTTTCTGGAATAATGACAATAAAATTTTACTCTATTCTAAAACTTCAATCTAACCAACATTTTAATAAATATGGAACAAAACAGCAGAGGACCAAACCTCCACTTTCTTTTGAATAATAAACAGAAGCATCTTCTTTAAAAACAGAGTGATTCGTTTTTCACACATTTCTCGTCACACCGAGCTTCTGTGACTCCTTTTAACACAGCTTTGATTGTAAAAAGTGACCCTTATCATTCACCCTCTTTAACACATATTTGTATTTTTTAATGAAATAAATAAAAGTTCTTAAAGTTTATTTGCTCTCATGTCCTGAATGTTGTTGATTTTTTAATTGTGGGATTTTCTAATCCATTATTTATAAAGAACATTTAGAAACCAGTTAAAGCTGCATTCTGTAATCTGCAAACAAGATAGGTATAGCTAGCTATTTTACATAAACAGTCCCAGAACTCTCAACCCTCCCGTCAGCTATAATCCTACGCTGCGCCTCCGCCGGACATGGGACCGCACATTGCCACAGTAACAATAGAGAGCAAAACACCAGTCATTGAAACGCTATGCTAATATTCACCCTGGTTTTTCCTCTTTCTAGCTACAGCCAAACATTTTTTGTTTTCTGCTAGCTGAAAAGGTGTTTATCTTTTTAAACCTCTCATATTTTTTCCTAAAACTGAAGCGGTAACAGCTGGCCCATTTACCTCCTTCTCTCACTTCCGGGATGTTCTGCTGAAAAATGCTCTCGCATGTAGTGTTGTCAAAAAAACCCAGTTCTTCGGTACCAAGTCAGTACTAAGACAATTTAAATGTTACGGTTCCAGGTTTTCTGAGGTACCGGTAGTACCGACCAGCGGGTCAACCCAGTTGTTGTTGCGCTATCGGATCATTTTTGGTCATTTTGACGGATTACAATCACGCACCTGTGTGTGTGCACGTGCGCCATCGGACCGCGCTGTATAACAGCCGTTTCTCGCTCCGTGACCGCTGATAGACACCGGCTGGGACCTCATTTATAAACATGCTCACGGAAAAACGGGTCTAAAAGTTGCAGACGTTTTCAGACTTGGAGACCTGCACAGACACACAAGACCAATTGTCACCAGTCAAATCACAGTCTGCTCATGTCCTCAAATGATATAACTACACTTATTGATACAATATTGTGATCAGCTGTGTAGTTATTGTGATTACTGAGACATATGAATATGCAGTCAGAGGCACTCGTGCGTAATGGATGCGCTCATTGTGCAGCGTTCCAGACTCTGGACGGGGAGTCATTAGAGTTCTCCAGATGATGACTGGCCGATCAGCTGATTTATTCTCTGGATTTATGAGCTGAACTGGGCCTGGTGTTAGATCAACTGAGCCATCAGAACCATGCAATCCTCTGCAGCTTAATTAAACCCTCAGTGGAGGATGAAACGGTCAAGGAACAATTACAATATTATTTAAAAGGACTGAAATAATGCTGTTGAAAATGTCATTATTATAATTTTTTAATTAATAAGTGACGGGTAAAAAAAGATCATGACCGATTTTTTTTTTTTTTATACCGTCAGTCAAAATGACAGAAAACACAAAAGTCTAGCGCGACCTCTGATTTACTTCAATTCATGTTTTTGTGTTTGGCTTTGGTACCGAGAACCGTGGATTTTCACCGGTATCGGTACGGAATACTGCAATTTTGGTACCGTGGCAACGCTACTCGCGTGCATGAATGGAGGATCCAAGTGCGGCGCTTCGGCGAGACAGACAGCCGGCTCGTCTAATAGTTGCTTTGGGTTCAAAACATATGATTGGCTGAGGTTTTTAGAGAGCTGCGGGACTACCACTTTATTCATTTCTTTTTCGTTTTTTTTAACTTCCACAATATATTTTATGTTAGAAAGTTGTTAAGAGGCATGAAAAAAATGTTTGAAGCTAATTTGTTTTTCAAATTACACAGAGCAGTTTTAACCCAAAGTGCTCTAGAATATTTATGTATATTACATACAAATATATGGGATCATAGCTTTTTGCATGTGACGATCTGCTCTTTTGTTGTCCGTAACATGAGTTCACAAAAGTGCTCCGTCGTTGAAGATCATTTTTTATTCTTTTATGGTGAGCTTGTCAATACGGCGGCCTCATCTGGAGCCAAAAGATCAATTCAGATATCAATAGTATGAGTATAGCTTGTACTAAGTAACGTGATACTGCAGACAGAGGAAACTCACCTACAGTAAATAACATGTTTCTAAGTCTGTACTGCAGTCAATTACTGCCAGTAGATTCTGTTCACACTCAGATCTGGAGTTGAGTTTTATTATCATGAGGAAAGATTGGTGTTAAATGATGAGAGGAGGATGCAGTAATGTGATCAAGTGATACATGTTTTTACTGAGAGGCCAGCATTTTGCATTTCTGGCGGCATTTACATATTTCTGTTTTGTTAAAATGGGAGTAAGGGAGGGATTTGTGTCCACGTACCTCAGTACAACGTAGTGGAATTTGTTCAGCGGTGCCCAGGAGGTATTTGGGGGTTGGATACTGACACATGGCTTAGGCCTGGGATTGAACCCCGATCTCCTGATCGGTGGATAACCTACCCCTTAGCCTTTAAGCCCAAAAGACTTTAAGCTTCATTATTATGTTGATATTCTGTTTGTGTATCCTTTAAATGTAGGTTGGAAACACCGAATCTCAGTAACTTTAGAAACATCTCAAATTTACTCATTTACAAGTCCTTCCAGCTTCTTATTTTACTCGTCAAATTCATATTTTTTAGTGTAATTTTGCATTTCTACTTGATGTGTTTAAATGGTTTTGCTTTATTATACTTACTTACTTACTTAAGGACCATTCAGAAATGAAAGTAACTATTTGATTTGATCAAATCATTCAACAGGACTTTAAATCTGTTTGTAATCTTCTGATGCCCTGCAGAGTCAATGTTCCCAAAGCCCGTATGAAACAATTTGCTATCATCATTATTTTTATTTGCAGGAGCTATTTTAGGACCCAGACAGCCATTTAAATGAGTCTGTGGCTGCTGCTTGTTGCAATGAGGTCTAGGAGGAAGTCGGGGCATTTAAAAACTTTGAAATTCATTTAGCCTTTGCTAAGACTGGCTGTGAATGAGCTAGATCTAAAAGACAGATTAGGATCTCAGGCCTTAGCTCCTTTCACACAGCAGTGTTACTTTATCACCACAAGAAAAGATGTCCTTGTTAAACAGCTGCTGTTCCCCTTTAGTAATTTATACAGTGCAAAAGCACAGAGACGCCTCAATGCCATATCTGCCTTTATACAGAGCTTTTGCTGTTGACCCCTTGCAGAATTTTTACACCACAAGCTGCATTCATTCATTTTAAACACACACACATACACACATAAACTCAAACTGCACTCAGATCTCTCAGGTACCCACATTTTTGTTCTATTTTTTTTGCAGGAAAACAAATTGTACATGATTCTCAGGTCCTAAGAGGATGTGTCATATTTATTATTATCTTATTTGAAAATCACTCGACCCTCTTCCCACTTTATTTTTAACAGCAGTAAACATTTTCACCGGGGGTTCTCAGACTTGAACATGCAAACTATTAGCATGAGCCATGTGCTAGCAACACTTTCTGTAGAGTTAAGCCGGGCATACACTGTGCGATGTTTCCAGTCGTGGCTCCGAGCTCCTGCTCAGCTCCTGCGCAAACTGTACGATTACATCGCAGGATCCAATGGGTCACAGCTCACGAACACTATACGACCTGATGCTCTGACGCGAGCTGACTGCTCACACTGTACGTGACAAACACGACATGGTCGGGCCTTTGAATACGGAAATGTGGAGAAGTAGAAGAAGAAACTCCGGAAGTGATTTTATTGTCGTTCTTTGTTATCTGGAAAAATTACTTTGTTTTCTCGGTTTGGCTGTTTTATGCCATGTTTGTTTGTTCGTGCACATAATTGTATGTCTGTTGCTTCGTTTTCAATAAAGATTTATAGAAAAAAATAAGAAAAAATACATTCGCCTCCTCCGGCTTCTTCTTCTACTACTACTTTCAGGTTGGCGCGTGCGCAGTGTGAGAAATTCTGGGTCCTCCACAAGGAGGATCGCAGAGGAGCTACGAGAATATCAAACACGTTTGATTTTCCAGCGAGCGTACGATTGCTGATCGGGAGCTCCTCGTGAGGTGAAAAATCACTTCTCGCTACCCCCTGTATACTACACGAACACCAACGCACGACATGCTGAACTCGGCACGAGTACGAAAATAGTCGCAGAGCAAGAAATCGCCGGGAAATCGGCGCTGAAGTCGCACGGTGTACGCCCAGCTTTAGTGACATATATAATGGTAAAAGCTACAACTGTGATTCCTGTTGGAGGAGTTTGCACCATAAATAACTGCTGTGGTATTTTTTGATGCTTTTTTAATTTAAAACACTGGAAAACCAGATGTTTTGTCTACAGTTTTAGCCACATCAATGACACCAAACGGAGGAATTTAGCTTAAATGAACTCCATACATGCAATCTCGCTAAAATAAACAGGTGTCCCTTAAACAGGGATCACATGTTGTAGGTTTTCTAGATGGATGCCGAGTTACTTGAGCTCCATTGTTAAGGTGGACTGTGCAGCCAGTCTACGCTCGGTGGCCCTGCTGTGTTACCAGCAGAGCCGAGTCCTGGTATGATTGATCCGATGTGTGGCTCCATTGCCGGGACAGCCTCTGTAACAAGGTGGTGTGCATGGAGTGTCATGTAAGCTCGCAGTCATTATCTCCCAGCCAGTACAGAGCACCTCGCTGTAACCCAAGCAGCTCTTTTGACCCGAGGCACTCAGCTTGCCAGTACCAGCTCCCACTTTGAAATTAGTCACTCTCTGACAGGTGGGGGATGGATGCCTGTGATCCCGGCCAGATTCATACACTTTTTCACCCCCATCTATCATCACCCACGGTCCTTTTGTCTCAGGCTGTTTCTCTGCACCATCTTATCTCCTTTATGGTCTGTGGACACAATTTGATTGCTGCCCGTTTTACGGCTTTATGTGATAAACAGATGATTCATATACAATTGTTCATATATAATTATTTTGTGTGTGCAGCTGGGGTTTAAAAGTATCCAAAATGTTTGTGTTGAACCACGTTGCCACATCGTCATAGCACTAATATCAAGCTGTGTGACAGACGGTCTAAATCAGAGCAAACTGTCATAGATTATGAACCCGGTGCGTTCTGAACTCCCAAGCATGACGCAGACAGTCTGTTCCACACGATGGTCTTCACTATAAGCACACTCGTGGTTTGTGCACGTGGGAGGACTTGTGTGCATCCCACTGAGATTGCAAGTGGGTGTAAAATGAGTCAAAAGCAATCAGTCATTTGGCTGTTATTAATCAGATGTGTTTTTAAGTAGCTGAGATGGATCTATCGTGTTTTGGCTCAGCGTTCTGCGGAGGGTTCGGGGTGCGTTTTTCCTCTCCCACCTATGGCAGCATTGCTCTTTTGAGAATCACAGCGTGGGACGATGGTGAAGGTTTTGTAGGCTATGAAAAGAGTTTTTCTTTGAACATATTTGTTTTCAATTCACATCAAGTATTAAAAAATTACAAAAAGCCAAACAAGAGACAATAGTATTTGGAAAAAGTAGTTTTCCTCCATTAAAATCTCTAGTTTCATAGAATTCATCCAACATTTAGCAGAGTGCTATTTTTCCTTTATATGCAATTAATGAATGTGTGAAGAAATGTAAACTAAATATTTTGATGTAATTTAGACATTCTGATGAAGGTTTTTCTGTTAAAAGGAGGTGCAGGAGAGGGGTTTTCAATCAAAGGCAAGACAAAAAAAAACTCACTGGTTTTCTTTGCATGAAAATGTATTGAGTTTACTGAATTTGAGTATTCAATTGGATAAATTCAATTGGAACATGCACAATTAGAATGTTCCTTATTTAAGAAATCTGGGGATCTACATATAAGAGCTATACACAACCATTATTTATTTTACAGAAAAGAGCTTTGAGAATTATTAATAATAGTTACTATAGAGAACCATCTAATCTGTTATCTATTAAATATAAAATAATGAAATTTCATGATTTGGGGAATTGGAACGTTGGAGCAATGTACAAAGCTAGTCCTGCTGGAAAAACCAGCATAGACCAGCATCGCTGGTTACCAGCATAGAGAGTAATATACACCAGTAAATGTCAAAATTTGATGGATGGTGACCTTTGACCTCCAGTCACGCCCCCTTGACCTCTATTGTTCGAAACCCTTTGATCTTCCTATCCGCTTGACCTCTATTGTTCGACATCCTATTGTTCGTGACCTCTATTGTTTGAAACGGTGACCCCCAAAAACTAAATGTCAAAATTTGATGGATGGTGCGAAACCTTTTGTTCTGCCCCATGGGAACTGCTTGACCCCCAAAAACTAAATGTCAAAAAATTTTTGATGTGCGGAGCCCCACCCCTCCAGGGGCGTGAATCTCCCTGCAGGAACCCACCCATATTGCGTTTCTCTCCCAATCAGAGGATAGAGGAGGAGTTCCGGTTACACTTTAAATAGACCTATTTTGTTCTAGTTTGTTGTAAAAACAACACGGTTACAAGACGGCAGACATAAAAAAAACAGGCTAGCATGGCTGATGCCTCTACATCTACAACTCATGACAAGAATCCAACAATGGCTGATGCCTCTACATCTACAACTCTCCACAAGAATCCAACAACTGCCTCTACAACCCAAGAGAAGAAACCGATCGGTCAAACTCCGACCGATGAGCCTTTTCACGGGAAAACTAAAATGCAACTGCGTAGGAGACAAGCGCCACCCACAGAACCTTTGTACCGGAAATGGTCGTTATCGGAATACGGACTGGATGAGTCATGGTATTACTATTTCAAGTATGACCGAGGAGAACTATGGTTTAACCAGACCAAAGATGATGATCCACTCGGGCATCTTTCGTCAATAGGGGTTCTCGGTTACAACGACTGGGCAATTCTCCGAGATGTGGTTCCTCGTGACAATGAAGAAGAAGAAGAAGAAGAGGAAGAAGAAGACTCACCAACCGAGGCCAAACGGATGAAATATACTTCAACATGCCCAGAGAAAATGGTGAAAATTGAGCATGACTCACTACCGCAGAGAAAATTGAACTTTCCTTACAACACCGAACTCGTTTTCAGCGCAGTCTGGGAAGGAAAAAAAGAAACAAACGGTC
>SSNR01000422.1:467326-498721 GCA_006937965.1 Callopanchax toddi | reverse complement strand
GAATTTCCAAAACCAAATTTATGTAGGGTTGCAAATAAAAATTTCCAGTTTACTCTATCAAAAGCTTTTTCTGCATCTAGAGATAAAATATTAGTTTCAATGTTTTTACTGTTAGAGTAATCTATTAAACTAAGTAATCTACGTGAGTTTGTGGACGAGTGTCTTCCTTTGATGAAGCCCGTCTGATCAGGATGTATAATGAGGGGAGTCACCTTCTCTAATCTTCTAGCGAGGGCTTTACAGATGATTTTGAGATCAGCATTAATAAGTGATATGGGACGATAACTGGTAGGAAATACAGGGTCTTTACCTGGTTTTAACAGGAGACTAATGTTGGCAGAGTTCATATTTGGTGGTAGTCTGCCATTTCCTTCTATTTCCTATATCATTCTGAAGAAGATTGGAGCTAGAGTATCCCAGAATTCTTTATAGAATTCAGCTGGAAATCCATCTGGACCTGGAGCCTTCTTATTGGGCATGGTTTTAAGAGCCTCCTGGAGGTCAGCTGGAGTTAATGGTGAGTCCAGGGCCGTCGCTTGATCATCTGGCAGTTTAGGAAGTACTATTCTGTCTAGAAACTGATTAATCTCATTATCTGATGGGTTAATCTGTGGAGAGTATAAAGTTTTATAAAAATCTCTGAAAGTATTGTTTATACCTTCAGGATCATAAACTGTATTCCCAGTCACGTCTTTAACTGCAGATATAGTTGTTTTTTCTTTATTTTTTTTTCAACTGTTGGCTAGAAATCTACCTGATTTATTACTATGTTCAAAGTTTTCCATTCGAAGTCTTTGTGCTAAAATTTTTTTCTTTTTTTATAAAAAGTTTTTATTTGTTGTAAATGGTCCACCTGATGATTATTATGAGTTTTTGCCTGAGTTGTCTGATTTTTTTTTTAATACTGATGAAGTAATCATAGTTGGAGATTTCAACATCCACGCTGATCCGTGACTCACTTTTGGGCAGAAAAATGTGACCATGGAACAAAGGTGTTACTGTTTTATTACAGTGTGTTAGAGGGTTGAAACAACAACATTCCTCTTCAGGTTTCATCCATATGCATCAACAAAGTTATCCACGAAAATACAATTTAAAACATTTTTTAAATAATGAACCCAGTAAAAAGGACAGTTAAGCAAAGAATACGGTCTTTTTCATTGTTATAAATAAAGCACATGTGTAAATGAGTTGAAATATTCTGCATTATCAGTCTGTGCTTTGTTCAGATCTGAGGCATGTTTGTCCTTGAGAAACCCCACTGGACTTAGTATTCATTCTCCACACTGCAGAAACAAACCAAGACTTACAAGCTACCTGAATTGAGATGGTGGCAAAGAAAACAGACATCAGGAGCAACATGAACACCTCCAGTTACATGGACTGCAATGGAGAGAAGGTTAGCAAGGAGCTGAAGTACAAAAACAAAGGACCCGGGAGGTGAATGAATCCCTCTAAGCAAAGGTCTCAGGAAATAATTGGGGTGAGGAAGGCAAGTGGGACCCAGGATGTGTTGTTTAGAGAGGGATGCAGATTGTAGTAGCATGAAATATGCTGATGCAGAAAAATGCAGTGCAGGGATGGAAGAAGGGTTAGAAGAGTTTAAGGGCAGACATGGTACAATTATATATATATATAAAAAATGCCTTTAGAGGAAGGAAATAGAAAAATCTACATCCTGTATTAAAACCTTTATATCAACCTGTACTGACTCTGACTCTGAAAACACCAACAGATCCAGAAACAGACAAGATAAAAATGAAAAAGACACTTTTACCTGCAGGGAATCTGTTTAAACGGTGAGAAACAATTTCAGAAATAACAAAAAAAAAGTGTAACTTAGGACAAACAGAAACAGAAATCTGAAAACAGTTTGATCAAAACAACTCATAAAGGGACCAGTCCAACACAACAGAGCCTAACAACATCAACGACTTCTCAGGGGGGAGGGAGAAGGGTGATATCGGTAGTATCAGCTTATTGAGCAACAAACTGCTACGGTTTATAAGCTGACTCTCCTTTATTCCACTTAGAATTAACAAAGCTCTTCAGATGAGAAGCAAAACATCTTGTGTGACTGTGTGAATGACTAATGTGATGTGAAGCACTTTGGGAGTCCTAGGACTTAGAAAGTGCTATAAAAGTACAGGCCATTTACCATTTATCTTCAAGGAACCAAAGAAGTCCAGTTGCCATCATTTGAACCCCTTTTAGATGACCTGGATGACTGAGAACCTTCACAGTTTAGACAAATATTTGGAAAAAATCTGTTTTCCATTCACTCTGTAAAGATATCCACACTAGACCCTGGAGCCATACACTGTTAAAAAAAAGTAAGTCAGTTAAACTTAGAAACGAAAGTTCACCAGCTGCCTTAAAAATTTGATTCAATTCAACTTAACCAAACACTTTCTTTCAACTCTAAATGTCAAGTTGTACAAATATCATAAATTGTAACCATGCATTGTTTTAACTTAAAATTGTTAGTTGAAACAACAAATCCTGTTAGCTTAGCCATTAAAAAAAATCAGTTTATCTTGTTCAACATCCATCCATCCATTTTCTGTAACCACTTAGTCCTCCACAGAGGGTCGCCTCTCCAGTGGTCAAGGGGCGAGAGGTGGGGGACACCCTGGATGGGTCACCAGTCCATCGCAGGACCACACACAGATGAACAATCAGCCACACACCCACTCACACCTAAGGACAAATTACTGAATCAATTAGCCTGACGGTCATGTTTTTGGTCTGTGTGGAAACCGGAGTACCTGGAGAGAACACACGCATGCACGGGGAGAACATGCAAACTCCACGCAGAGAGGCTGCAGAGCTGGGACGCGAACCCTGAACCTCCTTGATGTGAGGCAACAGTGCTAACCAACTGCGCCACCATGCAGTCCCTTGTTCAACATACATACAATATATATAATATAATATATATTATATATAATATATTATATTTATATATATATATAATATATAAAATTATTTTACTTATATGGTATCACCAATAATCCTACTCCTCCAAACCTGCCAAATTTCACATATTAAAAAAAAATCTATAACTTGCAGTTGTAAGTTGACTGAATGAGAAAAATGTAACAATTTGTCAGAATAACTAATAAATTAAAGCGGCTCTCTGGATTATTTTTCTCTGTATCAAAGTTTTCTAAATGTTTTAAATGATATTTCAGGTCTAAACTATGATCTATGGGTTGAGTTCCACAACATCTGTCATTCTGATGAAGACCCTCCTTCCTCCTAGAGACCCCTTTCCATTATTTCTTGCCGCCGACATTTTTCAGCCAATGAAATTCAAATGTCTGCATTCTCTCAACATGCACGCGCATCGACCAAACCTGTACCAGTAGGGGGCGCTGTCGTACAGGACGCTCCGTGTGTTTCTCTGTTTACGTCTCGTTCACTGAGGACTCACGGCTCATTTCTACTAAAAACCTACCCATTCTCCAGCTAAAGATGGATTTATTTTTATTTTTAAACCTTTCACCTCACAGAATGGCAAGGCTTGACAGGGTTACGCATTTATTTTGGTCAGAAAGTTCATCCAGGGCCGAGTCAAGTTCAGCTTCAGAGTCCAGCAGCAGCTCTCTGCTAACAGAGCTAATATCAGAAGCAGCAGGGACAGAGAGGGCTCATCAGACCCTCGTAGCGTTGGAGTAAGATTGTGAACTGTGAGTGATTAAACCCTACACATTGAGCTGTACAGTTCATGCCCGCAACGTATATGCGCCGCGCGTGTCGAGATGTTTTGAGGAGGAGCCTTTGGACGCTAGATTCAAAAACTGCTCTCTTGCTGAAATACTCCAGAGTGCTGCTTTAAGCCAAACAGAATTAATATTTATAACTTATGAATATTATGATTTAGTTTTTAACTAAGTTTGGGTAATGACCGAAAGAACGAGATCGCGGATACAAGCGGCTGAAATGAGTTTCCTCCGCAGGGTGGCCGGGCTCAGCCTTAGGGATAGGGTAAGAAGCTCGGACATCCGGGAGAGACTCGGAGTAGAGTCGCTGCTCCTCCATATCGAAAGGAGCCAGTTGAGGTGGTTCGGGCATCTGGTAAGGATGCCTCCTGGACGCCTCCCTTGGGAGGTGTTCTGGGCATGTCCTGCCGGCAGGAGGCCCCCAGATCGACCCAGGACAAGCTGGAAGAAATACATCTTCGGTTTGGCCTGGGAACGCCTGGGCGTCCCAGCTGAGGAGCTGGTGGACTTGGCCGGGGAGAAGGTGGCCTGGGCTGCCCGACTTGGAATGCTGCCCCCGCGACCCGGATAAGCGGAAGAAGGCGAGGCGAGTTTTTAACACTTTATATCTGATTCAACACATTTATAAGTGTATGAGTATTGTCTCTCTCTAGTTTCATTGAAAATGCTCACCTGTTGAGGACTGCCACTCCTTAATGACGTCATCCCTGCTGACCTCATAAACAACCCTCCATTGTTGGGGCCACATCCCTCCATCTCCCGTGAGCCCATCCTGGATAGTATCCATGTGTGTGTCTGCCACTGTCTCCTCACCTCTCTATCACACACCACACTGCATCCTACATCTAGTTCTCATTACAGTCACTCATGGTCCTATTAAAAGAACGCAATAACCAACTCACCTCGCCATCAGAGATTTGGGACTGGAACCATCTGCAGACCTCTGCTGACTCAGGTTCCTGCCTTTTGGAAACATCTCATTTAAACCACTGCTTCCTCCATCTCACCCATCATCATCATTATATTCTAGAGTCATGCTTTCCAATGAGGTCTTTTAACAGATTGTATTATTCTCTCCCAGGAAGGTTACCAGTAACCCTTCAAAACAAAGATATTGTTGAGATCACAATCATAATGGTAAACAGTTATAATGGTAAACTATTATAATGGTAAACAGTTATAATGGTACACTATTATAATGGTAAACAGTTATAATGGTAAACTATTATAATGGTAAACAGTTATAATGGTAAACTATTATAATGGTAAACAGTTATAATGGTACACAGTTATAATGGTAAACTATTATAATGGTAAACAGTTATAATGGTAAACTATTATAATGGTAAACAGTTATAATGGTAAACTATTATAATGGTAAACAGTTATAATGGTAAACAGTTATAATGGTACACTATTATAATGGTAAACAGTTATAATGGTACACAATTATAATGGTAAACAGTTATAATGGTAAACTATTATAATGGTAAACAGTTATAACGGTACACAATTATAATGGTAAATAGTTATAATGGTAAACTATTATAATGGTAAACAATTCGATAAAACTATTGAACTGAAAAAAATGAAAAGCCTGGCCACGCCCACATGGCCGTTACAAAATAAACTCATAACAATAAACACTGATTGGTTGTGGGTTTCTGATGGTTTACCTGCATCTGGTTCCTGTCCTGTCCAGTTTGGTGTTCCTCAGGGTTCTGTTTTAAGACCACTGCTGTTTTTATTCTATCTGGTCCCATACTGCCATGTTCTGAGGAGATCTCTTAAGGCTGGAATACACCGGATACCTCAGCGATGCGCCACCTCTTGGCTGCGGTGTTGGCGAGTCTTGTACTCACACAAGACGCGCTCCTGACACAGCGCGCCGTAGTATGCTGCTTAAAATAATCGCGCGATAGTCACAACATCACGCGGGAATTGAAAACTGGAAGCGGGAAGTGAATTCTTTGTTTATATGTGATCAGAGCTGCCGTCGTGTGCTGTGGGAACCTAATTCTAATTCTTTCAAAATGGGTAAGTAAGCTATTTAATGGAGCTGTTGTTTATGTGTGCCGTAATGTTTGTGGCGGTTTATTTCTGTGTGCCGTAATAGGAGCCGTTCTACGTCGTAACGTCGGTGTCATGGTAATGGCGGTGTCAGAAAGTATTCAACATGTCGTGACACACGCGCACAGCTGCGACTGGCGCTCCCTTTTAAACTGGTGCGAATCTTTAGCGGGCTGGCGGCGTCTCGCGTGTTTGGGACGCGTTGTGGCGAGCTCTGTGTGAGTGATCTGATGGACTAGAATGGTTTTAAATCAAAATAACGCCGCAGCCACGACGTGGCGTGTCGCCGACGTGTCCGGTGTATTCTAGCCTTTATTAGTGTTATGCTGATGATATCCAGGTTTATCTCTTTCCTCAAAATTACACATTCTTCTGAAATTTCTGTTTTAAATTAGGAGCTGGATAGTTAGAAACTGAATGAGGGAAAAACTGAAATAAATCTCTTTGAACCGGAAAAAATGACTGTAAAGGTAAAAACAGACCAATCAGTGGGTCTGTGGGCGCCAGGTAGAAACCTTGAGAAAACCTGACTCAGGTTTTACTCTTCATAATCACATCAGATCTCTGGTTAGATCCTGTTTTTACCACTTGAGAAACATTGCCAAACTTGGTTCCATTGTGCCTCATCCTAAAACAGAAGTTTAAATTCACACTTTTCACATTTTAATTGACATGTACTAAATGTCCTTAGACTGGTGGCAGACGGTACAGAATGCTGCTGCCAGGCTCCTGGCGGAGGATCGAGTGCATTTCAAGATCCTGGTTCTGACTTGGAGAGTCCTGTATGGACAGACAGTTTACAACAGCGGGATTTGTGTCGTTACACCCCCATCAGATCCCAGCAGGTCGTCTGACCAAGGCCTGCTTCTAGTCCCCAAAACAAGACTAAAGACCAGAGACAGAACCTTTTCTCCCATAGTTCCTAGACTAGGGTTAGGTTCAAAAAGTCTGAAATGATGTTCCAGGCCTTGGTAGGAGAAAGGGACCTGAATAAGCACAGCAGTGAAGGTCACATGGGCTGTAACCTAATCGTTATTTTCTGAAGTGTCTGTTTCAAAAGACCAGAGGCGCCGTGTCTCATGTTGGGTTCAGATGAAGAGTAGAACAGGCTTACTCAGGACATGTTCATGCCCAATATGAACGTCCATCGGACTCCCTTAGATGAAGAGAGCATGGTCGTTTCTTCTTATTCCTACTTTTGAAGAACATCTTTTCATCAATGACTTTTAATGTGATCAACATCAAACTTGGGAGGTTTGAAGTTAAACCTTATATAGATTTGGCTTGTAATCTTTATCATTTAAAAGAAGGATAGAGTCAAAGCAGTGATGACAAAACCAGACTGTATTTGAACGTTTACATCCAGTTCTCCACATTTGAGTCCTGTGACGATGGGCTGCTGTCACGTCTATAAATGTTTGAGTTAACACTGTTTGGGGAAAGCTGTACAGCAAATAAATGAAAAACAGCACTTTGGCAGCTGGTCCTTCTTACTCCAGGATAAATGTCTACATGGCCACTCAGCCAAGCTCGTCCTTTGGTCATAACCCAAAGCTCAAGACCTCGAGATATTCAAACTCCTCCACTTGAGGTAGGACTTCTCCACCAACACCTGGAGTTGGCAATCAACCCTTTTATAGTCAAGAAGAATGGCCTTATATTTGAAGATGCTGATCTTCATCTCAGCTGCTTCAAACTAAGCTGTTAACCTCCCCAGCAAGAGCTAAAGGTCATAGTGGATAAAGCAGGACCACCTTAACTGCAAAAAACTAAGAAATGAGCCTAAAACTTCTGTCCAGGTTACAAACAAGGCAGCCCTGACAGTCCAGCTCTCACCTGGAACAGGAGAGCTGGACCTGTTTAGACACAGGGACTGAATGCCAACACCCCCCCCCCCCAGGAGCACACCCCACAAGGTGCCTTTTAGTTGTTTCTACTAAACAGTTCTCAGTAGTTTGTATGGCTCAACCTGATGGTAGCATCCTGACAACATCAGGGCTCCTGATGAGATGATGGGTGGAGTCCTGGAGTATCTCCTCCCACATTCTGACCGCAGAGGGTTTTGAAGACTGCATCCTACAAACATCATTATTAAAATTTACAATTATTATTATTATAAATAAAAAGACCTGGAGCCAAAAGCATCAAACTCAAATCTATTTCTAAAAATCTGAATCATTTTTGAAGCTATGCTTGTGTAACTGGGTTATATTTATGTTTGGTTTGAATTACCCAAAATGTGTTCAGTGTTCCTGAGATAGTTATTTATATACCAGGCTGTAATAAAATTTGGAAACGACTGTGATTTATTTTTGGAAGTGTGTCACTTTCAGACTGACTTCTTCTTCTGTGGTATTGTTTTGGTTAAATTGTCTACGCCCTTTGATTCCTTTAAAAAAATGTCTGATGGGGAAGCGTTTGGAGTGGGCAACCATAACGTGGAGTGTTTGTTTTCTTTATGATGAACTGTCACAGTAAATCATTAATCAGGACAACACAGAAGTTCACCAGTGATACTGAAAAACATTTGTATCTCACACATATTTCACTAACAAATAATTGGTACATAAAACTTTTATTACTCTGTCTGATTATTTAACATGCCAACACTTTTTGTCTTGTTACAAGAAAAAGTTCCAAGAACCCAAATGTTTTGTAGTTAGTGAAATCTTTATTTAGCAGCGAAGGCACTCATTATATGAACTGATGTGTTTAACAGAACAAGCCTATTTCACTAACTTATTAACTGTGGCTGCATTCTACTCCTGCTGCTCTGCAGGCTGGCTTTTCTGTAACAATCCAGAACATTTAAATGGAATGCGGCCCACCTGGACTTTCTCTACTCGTCAAAGTGAAACGGTCTGCTGTGAAATAGGCCGAGGAGTTAAATAACACTTCATTAAATACTGTTCTGTCAACACAGCAATTCAAACACAAAATACTTTTGAACTTAATGCTCATCACATCTCTGACTGAGGTACAATAGTATTTGCATATTTCATAGAACTAATGCTGCAGGTTTGAGGCCTCCAACAAGACATCATCTAATAATAGAAGAAAAAAAATCAGCAAATGTAATCAAAATCACACCAAACATAAATAAATTAACTGAAACAAACCACTGGGTTCAGTTTTTGGTACTTCTGGGTCATGTTGAAGTCGACGTCACTGAAGGTGTCGGGTACAAAACCACATAGGTCTGTTCCTGGATCAAAGTTTCCCTAAAACTCCCAGGTGAGTTTGTATTTACAGGATACGAAGCAGCACAATCAGAACCAGCCACCTTCTGCACACATGCAGCCTCTGTAGCAGCAGACCTGTCTTTGTTCCTGGTAGGAAACATTTGGGATTAAATTTAGTCCGAACTGGTTGGGCCCTTCTTCTAGAATCAATCGTCGTAATCTCCATCACAGCCATAATCTGGAGGGTGAGAGTCGAAAACAGGAACTGTGTTTAGTGGAGACAACTCCTCACGTCATCAGAAACAGAAGAAATGTAGAAAAGTTGACTGAAGTACAGCTGGTTATATATAGGTCCCATGGTTAGAAATATGAATGTTTTAGTTTATAGTTAATATTAAATGACCATTTTTAATCACTTGGTCTGCAGCCTAAACCAAAAACTTTTACAAAAATGTAAATGACAAAAAGCATTAGGAAAGTGAAAACTTGAATCTTTCACAGTTTTAAATTTTAAAACATTAGAAACAATAAGAAGGTGTTTCAAAAAGTTTCAAAAGTAGAGATGTTTAAAAAAAAGTTAATTTATTAAATAAATTAAAAAACTGAAAAACTTTTTCCAAAAATAAGTTTTAAATAAAACAAAAAAAGTAACAAAAACAAGTTTACATTTTTGTATGTTGTTAAAACGTGAAATAAAATAAAATCCAGCTTTGTAAAAGTTCTGCAGCCTGTTGTTCCTAACAGGTGGATGAGCTCAGAGTTAGCTGCTCTGACAGGACGAAACTGAAGGACATTTACTTTAAATGTTACTGAGCTGTTAAAGAGCTTGATTAAAGAATAAAAAGATTCACTGACAACCATCTTCAACTCCTTCAAGTAGATTTATTTGAGATTTATCTTGATGATGTTTTAAAGACAAAAGAAAACAAAAACTGAAGGAGCAGGATTCAAATCAGTAACCGATTTATATTAAAAACTTTGTTCAGTTGTAACTTTATTTGAATTGTGTTGCTGTAACAAATAATGTTCTCACAAGGGATTAAAAACCACCCATCCATCCATCACCTAATGAAGTCCCAGACCTTGGCAGATTAAAGGTGACCCTGGAAGCTTTGATATAAATTAAAACTTGACCTCATGACCTCCAGTGCTCTAACTACTCTTCCCTTACATAGTAACATAAACAGTGACTCCTCACAGCTCCTGTTGGGGACACATTAGTCGTGTTATTTCATACCTGCAACCTTCTTGCTGCGAGGGACCAACTACACCACCATGCAGTCACAGGGAATAAAGAATTCTACCTAAATATCCTCCCAGAGGAACTCCTTCAACTGTTTGGTGGAGGACATTTCTTTTTTCCGGCATGAAGGAGCTTCTTGCCAAAAAACTAAAACCAGCAGTAAGTGGCTAAGGGAACGAAACATCAACATGTAGGGTCTAGGAAACATCCTAGACTTTAATCCCATTAAGACCAGTGGTCAATTTTCAAGAGGTGACTGGACAAACAAAATCCCACCAGTCCCACAAACCGAATGATGATGGAGACTGGACTAACTTCAGTCCGGATCTGGACCAGATGTAGACTGGCATCATGTCAGGGTGAGCTGGTGAGGTCAGCAGGACGGACACTGAAAACATTCTGTCTTAATGCAGCCGTCCTCTGACGTGTTGTAAATGTTGTTTAGGCTGGTAGGACGTCCCAGACTGGTAGGACGTCCCAGACTGGTAGGACGTCCCAGACTGGTTCTGCTGGAGGTTTCTTCCTGTTATACTGGAGGTTATTCTTCTCTACTGTCTCTGGGTGTGCAGTGCATGTTCAGGAGGAGGGATTAAACCAAAGACCTGATCTAAACAACGTTCTGAGCTGGGCTTTAGTCAGCCAACGGATTCAGATCTGGGACTGAACTGTGAATTGTTTGGAATTTGTTTCAAGCTGGTTGAAAAGCACTAAAATCCCTCTGTGTTGTGCCTATACATTTTTAACAGTCTGTCATCTTTACAAAATCTAAAATGAAACTTAAAAAACAACTAATGTAAAGTTTCCCTGCTCCCTGAGTGCCTGAGACTGAACTGCTACTCCTGATGACCTCAGTTCCTACACTAATCCTCAGAGAGGAGCTCGTAAAACTTTGGTTTTAGCTGCTGCCTCCCATGTGTGACTGTGAGTGAAACTGCATGTACTTAAAGCAGAGGTGTCTGAAACCCACAGAGCCCTTCTGTTTCGTGACTTCATGAGGAGCAGCGACAGGTCAGACGTAAAATGTGCAACGTGTCGGTTGGATCTCAGCTGTAGGAGCTCTGAGTCTGTCTGACAGAGGAGGTTTATCTGCACCACAACAGACGTCTGACTAAAGGAGGCTGGCCCTGACCTTCTGACCTCTCCATGGAGGAGGCACAGGCAGAAACGAGTTCCCCTACAGGAATCAAGTAGCTCAGGGCTTTTATGGCCGCTGAATTCACGAACCTTAAAATTTAACAGCCAAAGGGAAGAAATGTAATCTTAGTGAAAGCTTGTTAAAACAGACCAGGAGGCTGAGCAGAACCAGGACCAGCAGACTCATTAGAACATGGCGTCTGACTCAGCGGTCATTAAAACAAATGTCGGCCTCAACAAGTTGAAATATTTCTCAATTAGTTTGTTGCAGTATATCCAAGTAAAGACACTCTTCTGGATAAAAACTGAAGCTTGTTAATGTGGTAAAAGATACAATTATAAGGATTCCTAAAAGGACTGCATAATGCTTGGTGCCTTTTATGCCAAAGTCTTATACTAAGATCATGTAATGATGTGAAATATAGTCTTAGTCAAATTTTGAAAAAACAAAAACAAAAAAAGTGCAAACTCTTGATATCATGCTCAGAGTATGAGTTATCAATGACTCTACTCTCTATATGGAATCATCACAAACAGCTAGTTAAGAAATTATTTAATGAAAAGGTTTCCATCCATCCATTTACTTTAACCGCTTCATCCTCCACAGAGGGTCGCAGGGGAGCTGGTGCCTATCTCCAGCGGTCAAGGGGCGAGAGGCGGGGGATCCTGGACGGGTCGCCAGTCCATCACAGGACCACACAGAGACGAAAAACCACTCACACCTAGGGACAATTCTACTAGACCAATTAACCCAACAGTCATGTTTTTGGTCTGTGGGAGGAAGCCGGAGGATCCGGTAGAGAACATGTAAGCTCCACGCAGAGAGGCCGCCGAGCCGGGGAAGCGAACTCACAACCTCTGTGCTCAGAGGCCACAGTGCTAACAAATGCGCCACCGTGCAGCCCATGAATAGGTTTCAATATGTGGAATTAAATTATGCAAAATCTATGAGGTGTTCCACAGGGCTCTATCCTGGGACCCAACTTATTGTTCATATACATTAATGATGTATACCTGAATAAATCTATAGATCAGTGATTATCTTCAAAAACAGAATCAGTATCAGGTTACACTGAGGACTGACTAAGTGCACAATATGAAATCTCTGGAATGGGAACTTGTAATACTAGGTAACTGCTATCTCTGCTTGCTGTGGGAAAGGCATGAATAAACTGACCTAAGTTCTCTTTTTAATTAGCCTTGGCTAGGTAATGTTATTCTGATACATTTTACTTTGGGTTTTCTGGCTGGTTTTTCTTTATATTTTTATTGTGAATTAGATTTTTTTTAAGTAATCAAAATTTAAAATAATCATTTAATTCTGAGCTATTAACAGGCTTTAGCCCAATATCTGTAAAACTGATGGAGCGTTAGCATATCTGTGTTGACGGTTGGCTCACTGTGGCGGCCATCTTGAGTAGGGTTGACCCCAACGTTGAATCAATTGTAAATCCAATGTTTACTTTCTGAAAGTTTAAAATCCATCCAGTAGTCTGTGAAATAATTTGCTGCTTGCTCATCAATTGTGGGAGAAAATAACTAAAAGACCCAAAAACCGGGATGAGTTCTAAAGATAAAATGTTTGACAATTTTCACATAAATATTTGATGTGGATCTTTTAGAGCAGTGTTTTTCAACCGCTGTTCCGCGGCACACTAGTGTGCCGTGAGAGATCGTCAGGTTGCCGCGGGAAATTATTCAAATTCACCTGTTGGTTTAAAAATATTTTTGAAAACTAATAAATTATTATCTGCTAATAATATTCCATTATCGCGCGTCTGTGCCAGCCATCACCAAATGGCAGACTCCGGTTCTGTTTGGAGTCAGACCGCGCAGGAAATCCAAGACTTGGACCTGGTCCAGGATGTGCGCTCTGGGGAGACACGCGGCGCGCTGTGAGACGCACCGCGGCCCGCTCGGCACCGGCACGCCTCCTCCCCCGAACTGGACCAAGTCTGTGGTCCGGCGAGAAGGAGGGGGAGGCAAGCGGTCACGGACCCGCTGCCACCGGTCAGGAGAACCAGTCCTGGACTGGCTCTGTTTCCTGGTCAACAGTCCCGACATTTTTAAATTCATACTTTGATCTGACCGGTCCATAAAGCCAGATCAGCGGCCCACGGACACTGGGTTGGGTCATCATCATGTCGCTTTTTTCCTGCGTGACGCACATTTGGCAAAAAAGAAAAAAAAAAAGTGGGAGCAAACCCCTCACTCAGCATCACTGGTTTTAACGGTCTGAGAGGCTCACTGGGTTTGTCTCCAGTGTCTCCTCTCTTTGGCTGAAGGTCCCGTTATTCTGATCACCTGTCAGACCGGTGAGGAGCAGTTGTGCTCGTGCATGTCGTCATAATGAGAGCGCGCGTCACAGCTGTGTTTCTCAGCATAACTGATGACTTAAAATTTAACAAATCAAACACTAAAAACACATTGATCTGTCAGTGACTTTATCAGGTTGTCCTATATTACTAATGTTTAAATACACCCAAAAGTTTTACTAAAAACATGATGACAGAGTCCTGCATGATGTAACATGGATAATGAAATAAGGCAGATTTAATCCATTACAGATAAACTGGATGCTACAGTCACTTTTTAACAGGTGAAAAAAATCAGTTTGAAATGATTTGATGTGGTAAAAAAGACAGATGCTTTAATCAGGTCACCTGTAAACTAAATGTAATCCTTTACTGTCAGGAGATGAGAAGGTTTCTACAGTAAAACTATTAAAACAGAGTGAGCCTTAGTAAACAGCTGCAGTCCTGACAGATTAATTTGCTTTAGTGTTAAAAATGCTTGGACCAAATTCATCTGATAACTTTATACAGCTCCTCGAACAATGAGGATGGGTCAAATGCAGAGATGAATTTCCCCAAGGGGATCAATAAAGGATCAATTATTATTATTATTATTACTATTATTATTATTATTATCAACCATCAATGAGCTCAGATAGTTCTGACAGCAGCAACCCCCCCCCCCCCATGGTGTGCCTTGTGATTTTTTTCAATGAAAAAGTGTGCCTTGGCCCAAAAAAGGTTGAAAAACACTGTTTTAGAGGATGAGGTTAAACTCATCTTCAGACTCAAAGTCTGAGTAAAACAGAAGAAAGTAAAAAATATCAATAACAAATGATAAACAATAAAACTAAATCCTGCTGTTCATGATCAACAGTGATTTTATGTGTGGCTTTAAACTGACCGTTGCCCCCCAGCAGCTCCATTGCACTGACACAAGTCTCCTCCTCCTCATCTTCCTCTTCATCAGCAGCTGCATCATCATAGACGACAGGTCCGCTCTCCACCACCACTCCACTTGGGGGCGCTGCACCAGGCTCTGGCTGGGGGCTGGAAACGTCCTTCTGGGAGAACATAATCAGTTAGCTTGTTGATTGCATCTTAGTGTCGTCATGTTGTCGAAGTTAAAGAATCACACATTAGCATCACAACCGTTCCTAAAGGGAGACTGAACCCTGTTTTATGACCTCTCCAGGTCCAACAAATGTTGCCACTAAAAGCTCATTTTCTATTAAATTTAAATTAAACTGCATGCTTTACACAAACACCTAAGAAAATCTATTTATCTGGTTCAACAGTCCTGACCTCAGCTTGGATTGTTTATTTAATCAAACAACTAAATACACTGGTTGGACACCTTCTCTTAAATTCACTCACTTGCCACTTTATTAGGTACACTATGATACTATTACATTGGACCGCCTTTAACCTTCAGAACCACCTTAATTCTTTATTTCATGGATCAAATAAGGTGGTCCAGTCTCTCAGGTCCAGTTCTGGTGGTCCAGTCTCTCAGGTCCAGTTCTGGTGGTCCAGTCTCTCAGGTCCAGTTCTGGTGGTCCAGTCTCTCAGGTCCAGTTCTGGTGGTCCAGTCTCTCAGGTCCAGTTCTGGTGGTCCAGTCTCTCAGGTCCAGTTCTGGTGGTCCAGTCTGTTTTGGTCCAGTTCTGGTGGTCCAGTCTGTTTTGGTCCAGTTCTGAATCCCAGTAGATCAGACGGTTCTGGATAAACCCAGACCAGCCCGTCTGGTACCAACCATCACACCATGTTTAAATCTCCATTCTGAAGTTCAGTTTGAACTTCAGCAGGTCGTCTTCACCACATCTAGATGAATAAGTGCGCTGAACTGCTGTCATGTGATTGGCTGATTCTACACTGGAGCTATGATTGTCAAACTAATGCTGTGTTGAAATCAATCATGTGTCATATTTAGTTGTATTTACCAATACAAATGTCACAAAATCTTTACAAACTGCATAAAACGGTAAAAAATTATTTTATAACTTCCTGTGTTGCACACACATAGAAACACACTGCAGAGAAAACTCTGTTCAGATGGCTGAAGTAAAAGATACTGATCAAAACACACACCTGTGATTAGACAAAGTTAGCATTAAATCAACAAATCAAGCCCTGAATGTCTGTATTTTACAGCTGAACCCAATGAGACCCACCTGAGTGACGTCAGAGCATTTTGCTTTTCTAATTAACTAGACTAGCTGAGCAATTTCACAGAGTTTATGAAAATCAAATCAACGCTTTTAAGCACAAACACAACGGGTTTGTTCCCTTTCAGTGATTTGCTTCCATGTAAACTTGCAGCAGATTTAGATTTCTGGTGTAACAGAACAGGATCCAGGTGTGTTCCCTCAGCATCGCTCAACGCGCTCCTCATCAGGACTCAACCACTCTGGTTTTAGTCCCAAAATATTAGGAGCTCTGATTTTTCAGATTTGAAAAAAAAGAAAACTTTCCTCTTTAAAAAAAAAAAACTCATCAATATTAAAATTCTCACTGCTTGTACTGAGATCACTGTAATGATGGAGGCAGAATAAAGACACGTGTGTTATTCTTACTTTTTACTTAATCATTATTATTCTCTTAAGTAGTGTCTGTATATATGTATCCAATGATCACTTCTGATTTGTGTATATGTGTGTGTGTGTATTTCTGTATGCATATGTATGAGCTACAGTGTTGGCAAGTTAATTCAAAACTGTAATGCATTATTTATTACTTGTTACTGTCATTTTAAAGTAATTCGTTACATTACAATATTACCGTTTTTTTAATGTAAGGCATTACACTACTTTTGCATTATTTTTAAGTTACTCTCACCAAAAATACTGTAAACATGGATTTGACCATCTAAAAGTATCTCATGACACTCAGTGAGCTCAGTCCACATCCAGTGGAAGGTGATGTGATGGATACATGGAGATATATTAACTATCTGGATATTAACCCATCCATCCATCCATCCACCTACCTATCATTTATCATCCATCCATCCAACCATATATTAACCCATCATATCTACATACAGTATATTTAAATCTATACACACATATATAAACCTGAGGAAGTTTGTGCTTATGGGAGTCTCTATTCATTAGTTTGACTCATACCTCTACCTGTCTGCTCCTCCTCCTGCAGCAGACGCTGCATGACGAGCACTTTCCTCTGCTCGGTGCACGAGAAAGTGAACTCTCCAACTTCTGATTTGAACAATCTAGTCTGTTAGAGTGACTCTTTATCACAAAACTTCTCAGTTTGCTTCAGTTTCCGAGCGGCGCGCTGCGGGCCTTGGTTGCCGTGAGCGTGCACAACTTGGGCAGTGCATGCGACTTGTGCGCGCTCCTCCTACACAGTTCGAAACCACGTATACGTTTGCTGCATGGTCCAGACAGAACCGGACTCCTCTCTGCTCTGTCTGACTACAGGAAGTGAAACATTTGGTGCTGAGTGACGTTTCTCCTCTGGAAAACCACCACTTCAGTCCGGGTTAAACATGCACTAAAGGTATACAGTGCTGCTTGAAAGTTTGTGAACCCGTTGAGCAGTTTAGATGTTTGTGTTGTTTTACCGTGATTTTTTTATTCCATCATCGCCAGGTTTTATGTATGAAATGTCAGATATATGTTTATCAATTGCATTCACTTGTTTAGTGGGACTTGTTTAAGTAGCCCAAAAACTACACGAAACATGGAATTAGTGTATGTGCAAAAGTAAGTGAATCCCCAGCTGCACTGGTTAAATCAGGGGTGTCAAACTCATTATGGTTTAGGGGCCACATGCTGACAAATTAAATGTCAAGTGGGCCGGGCCAGTACAACCCTACAATAATTACCTATAAATAACAAGTGCATGTTTTTCCCCATGTTTTCATGCAAGAAAAACTTACAAGTACATTTGAAAATCTTCACATTTATTCAAAAACTCTTTTACAAAACACAAGATAAACAAATATTTCTCAAGACAATTGTGCAGAAGTACACAAAACTTTTATTGTCTTAAATATTAATAATAAAAGATTTCCAACATAGAAACACCTGGATGAGAGAATCATTTTTTGCAGTGTTCAGACTGACCCACGATCTGGTCTGGAGACTTCTGCCTCGTTTTCAATGAGGGTCTTTATTGTTTATAGACCAGTGTGGGTTTGGTACTGGTTTATCTTTTTAAATAGGGTTAGGGTCTGGGTTTGAGGAACTCAGTGTTTCATCTAAAACTGTATAAAACCAGTAAATCCATGTGATGCTGACTGGACACCATCAGTTTCACCATGGTTTCATTTAGACCAGATCTGAGGGAAAACCCAGATCTGGATCCAAACCCATTCAGGTCTTTGTTCCTCAGTGGCAAAATGGTGATCTGTGCGCCCAGCTGACGTTCAGCTCTCTAGTTAAAATTATCAGCTTCAGCCAGCGATGCTGGCGTGCGTGTCGAGTGTTGAGCCAGTAACGAACCAAACGCGCGGACCAGGACGCACAGAGCGCAAACGCTCCAGTTTGGGCACTGATCTCTGTGCGTAACGCGATCGGAAGCCCTGGCCTCACGCTGTGACTAGATGTATTCATCACTGGTCAAGTTGACAGGCGCAGCGCGCAGGACGGCAAGTTCGGTGGCACGCTGCGGCTCTTCAGCTTGGCTCAGTCAGCTGTCATCCAACAAACGCGCTTTGGATGCGACGCACCGTTTCCACTGGCTGGAATAAACCTATAAGGCTAGAGACGTGCAGTTTCACCGCCGATCCTTTTCGGTTTTTTTGGTGAAAGGACGGAGCGGAGGGCTGAGTTTTACGGCGACCGCGTAGACAGGTGAAGCGAGTGGGGCGGGCTGGATCCTCCGAAGGAGGACCTTGGCACGGGCTGCGTGCGTCAAAGGTCTGATTTGAGCGTCTGGACAGCAGGAAATTATGCTGACAAGCGCTCAGCCTTGCTTCAAACGCAAGTTGCGTTAATTGCGTTATTTTTTTTAACGTGCATCATAATTAACGTGTTAAAGTCCCAGCCCTAATTTTTTTTTTTCAAAACTCATCCAGCGGGCCGGATTGAACCCCTTAGCGGGCCGGATTTGGCCCGCGGGCCGTATGAATGACACCCCTGGGTTAAATAAAGCAGGTAACAGACTCGGGTGAAAAACATTTGGGTGCCTAATTGATCATTTAGCAGACCAATGAAAGGGGACATCCTCAGGAAAGGGTTTGGCCTTTACTAATTAAAAGAGATAGGAAACCAACCAAACCACTGTGGACCCATACAAATCAACAATGTCAAGAGGAAAGAAAATATCAGACGGCATGAAAAAAAGGGTAGTGACAGCCCATCAGTGACCATCTCCAAAAGATTCCAGCTCGATACATCCACTGTAAGACAGATCATTTACAAATGGAGGGCCTTCAACATGACAACAACTTTGCCTAGAAGTGGACGTCCATCCAAAATATCACCCAGAAGCAACAGAAAAATAATGAAGCAGGTAAAGGCCAACCCACACATCACCTCTAGAGAGTTGCAGACCTCTCTGGCAGCATCTGGGACAAATGTGCATGCGTCTACAATCAGACGAAAATTGAATAGCCGTGACATTCATGGGAGGGTTGCTAGAAGGAAGCCTCTGCTCTCAAAAAAGAACAAAGCTGCCCGTTTCAACTTTGCCAGAGAGCACTTGGACAAACCAGAGGCCTTCTGGAAGTCCATTCTTTGGACAGATGAGTCCAAAATAGAAGTATTTGGTCACAATCAAAACCGCCATGTTTGGAGAAAAGCCAACATGGCATACAAAGAAAAGAACCTCCTCTCAACAGTGAAATATGGTGGTGGAAATGTGAAGGTCTGGGGCTGCTTTTCTGCTTCTGGACCTGGACGACTCCACATTATCCAAGGAACCATGAATTCTTTGGCATCTCAACAAATTCTTGACCAGAATCTCCTGCCATCAGTCAGGGAGTTGAAGCTGGGATGAAAATGGATTATGCAACAAGACAATGACCCAAAACATTCCAGCAAAACTACAAAGGAATGGCTTCAGAGAAAGAGGATTCGCACTCTGGACTGGCCCAGTCAAAGTCCAGACCTTTGGTTCATGCCAGATGTCCCTCCAACCTCTCACAACTGGCTGAGTTCTGCAAGGAAGAGTGGTCAAAAATCCCCATAAGCAGATGTGAGAGACTGGTTAGTGGTTACAGAAGACGTTTAGTTGAAGTAATGGCTGCAAAAGGAGGAGCCACAAGCTACAATTACGAGGGTTCACATACTTTTGCACATGTTCAATTTTAAGTTTTTGTGAAATAAACCACTTTTGTTAAAGTAAACAATGAAAATATCTCTTTGTGTGTGTGTGTGTGTGTGTGTGTGTGTGTGTGTGTGTGTGTGTGTGTGTGTGTGTGTGTGTGTGTGTGTCTATCATTTGGAAGGTGTGCTTTATAAATTGGGATTTGGATGCCTGTGTAAGAGGGTTACTTTAATGTTTTTTTTACAGAACCAGTGACCATGGCTGGGGGTTCACAAACTTTCAAGCAGCACTGTATGTGCTGCAGTTAAATTAGGAATCAAGCATCAAAGTTATAAAACATCCACCACATAACCCTAACACTCCTGTCTTTGTTCCTCTCTTCCTGTCACTTGAAGCCTGCTGGCTTTCACCTCATCAGTTCCTCGTCACAGCAGCTGGAGACCTGCTTCATTAACTACTACTGAACTCCAGCTGCAATGTGAAGAGATGGAAATAATTAATTACAAAATCAGAATAACATAAGCATGGTGCTCCAGACCAATTAGAATGTGAGAGCTGTTAAATGCTCTGTCAGAGACCAGGAGACTGTAGGGTCAGTGTGAGCCAACAGGCCTTCCTCCTGTTTGTTTATGTTGGACATTAGAAGCACAGATTCAAACTGATGAGATTTATACTTCTGGCCTACTTTAAATTTCCCTCAGTTCACAAGAAAAACGCTTATCATAAGTTAGAAACAGCTACAGGAAACAAAAAGAGCCACACTGACCTTTAATAACCTGCAGTTTGTCATGAACAGGACATGAGATTAATTCATTTAAAAGGAATCTGTAGGCAGCGTTGAGACTTCTATTCACCTGGATTCCCAAAAAATATTCTAGCTGGTCAAAAAAGGCAAATTGTCCTCAAAAAAAAAAAAAAAAATCACAGACCAGTTCTCCTGGAGTTCCAGTCAGGGAAAAGATTTTTTAACCCCTGCTGATTTTGTCAGTTTGCCCACTAACAAAGAAATGATGAGTGTGTCATTTCAATGGTAGGTTAATTTGAACAGAAAGAGACAGAAGAATAAGTTAAAAAAAAAATTTTTTTTTTTAATGGCATAGACTTGCTCTTGACATTGGTGGGGACCAGGATGAGGGGTGGGGCCGGTTGATTCAGACGTGTACGCCTCCTTACCCTGGACACAGGTCCATCCGTGCACAACAGCACAACACCTGGTCCAAACGTATTATTGGAGGGGATGCAGCGCTATTTCTGCACCCTTGGATCGAATCATTGGTGGGGACACGTCACCTCCGTCCACGCCAATTCTACGCCCATGTCCAGGTGTATTTTATACAGGTACTTGGTGGATGTGGTACCTATATCAGATAGAAGTACAGTTGGAAAAGTATTTGATCTCATGTGGTTTTCTCATTTACAAGAGTAGAGGTCTGTGAGAGACAGAATTTTAAAAAATCCAGAAAATCATATTGCATGATTTTTAAATAAAATGGCAAAACATGTCCCCACCCATCCTCTTATTAACATGGTGCAGTCGTCCTCTCCCCATTGCAGTAAAATACACCCAAAGCCTGAGGTTTCAACCTTGTGCTTCACAGTTGGGATTGTTCTCATCCTTCTTCTTCCTCCAAACACAGCAAGTGGAGTTTTATCTTGGTCTCCTCTGACCTTCTCCCAGACCTCCTCTGGATCATCCAGGTGGTCTCTGGTGAACTTCAGATGGCCCTGGACATGTCCTGTCTTCAGCAGGAGGACTGAAATAGCAGTCCCGTACCAGTCTAAGAGGATCCGATCCGAACCGCACCAAACCCTGCTATGGAAACATGGCTTTAAAGACCATCTAACAGGTCAGAGAGAGGCAGACTTCTGGTAGGTTGGTAAGGGATCAAATTCTTTTTGCCTCCAGTTTAAAGCCCCTCTCTGTTACCCTCCCCTCCTCATTCAGGTTGGAGCCTCTTTAATAATCCCCACCTATCTGTGTTGCCCCCTCTGACCTGGATATGAGTCTAAACCTAGCTGACCAACAGCGGCGTACGGCACTGGTTTCATTGAGCAGAAATCAAATTCTCAGTCTCATGAGGACCTCGTTTCTTCTACTGGATCCGTTTATAAATGTGTTCATGATAATCACAGGGTCAGCTGAGAGACTGAGGGTGGGGTTTTCACAGAGGAGGAGAGAAACCATGGCAAATGTCTTTTTTCAGTTTGGCCCTGTTGCTGTAATGAAATGGAAACATTACGTAACACAAGTTGGGAGCTACGAGGGGCCTGTTAGTTCCCAGGGGGAGGTGCTGAGGGGGTTCGCTCAGTAACACGCCTTGGTGACAAGAACCCTCGTGGCTGGGCTTTTCTCCTGCCACAGCGCTGAGCTCCACCATCAGAGCTGCCAACAGCACATGATCAAGAGGGGGCAAAGAGTTTAACCTCACTAAGTCAGGGTGAGGGGTACATTAGAGAACACTTCTGGAGAGATCTGAAGCTAAATGCAGCTACTGCCTGAACCCCAACAGACATCAACTTTCTTCTTTAGGACGTTTCCATGTAGGTTTGAACTGTTCTCCCTTAAAAACAAACATCTCCACTTACAAACTGCATTTTGTGTTTACTTGTGTTTTCTTTGTCTAATATCTGAAATTGTTGAATGATCTGAAACATTTAAGTGTGACAAACTAGGTCACCAAGAAGGAGAAAGACTTTTCCACACCACTGTGTCTGAGTCTCACTGTCTGAGCCCTCTTCCTGAGACAAGTAGAAACTTAACGACCACAGAGCACAAAACTACAGTCATATAGAAAAGGTTTCTACAACATAAGGGACTAAAGCATCTGGTTATAATTTGTAGGTGTTTATAGTGTTTTATGTTGTAGATAAAAGCTTAAACTCAAACTCAATAGGGGTCTATGGGACTGGCTCTCTGCACTAGGAGTCAACTACAGGTCTTATAGCAGTGAGTTGGAGGAGGAAACAAGACAAAAACACCGACAGTTTATCAGGAAAAGGGTGGGTTGCCAACTCCAGGTCGGGGGGAGGTCCTAACTCAAGCGGAGGCGTTTGTCTTGGGGTCTTGTTCATGAGTGAAGGTAGGAGGGAGCATGAGATGGACAGGTGGATTGGTTCAGGGTCTGCAGTGATGCGGACGCTGAACCAGAAAGCAAGGCTCTTGCTTCTTTACAAGAAGAACAATATCGTGAGTACAAGCAGCTGAATGAGTTTCCTCTGCAGGACGGCTGGCTCAGGGTGAGGAGCTCGGAGGGACTCGTAGAACCACTGCTGCTTCATATACAGGAAAGCCTGGGGAGGTGGTTCAGGCATCTTGTTAGGATGCCTCCTGGACGCCTCCCTGGGGAGGTGTTTTGGGCATTGTCCTGCCAGCAGGATGCCCCTGGGTTGACCCAGGACACGTTGGAGAAAGTACATCTCCAGGCTGGCCAAGTAACGCCTTGGGGTCCTGCTGGAGGAGGTAGTGGAGGTGGCCGGGGAGAGGACGGTCTAGGAATCCCTACTTAGGATGGTGCCTCCACGGCCTGGACCTGGATAAGCAGAGGAAAGTGAAACAAATACTCTTTTTCCTCTACCTGTCCCCTCTGTTGGATGTGGTCCATTAAACCACAAATACAATAAAGTCAATTGTGCAACAGGAGAAGTATCCAACACCTGTCTGGTTTGGTCTGGAGCTCAGACCAACCTGACTCAGCTGTCAGAACAGGACAAGAGGAAAACACTAAAACAACACCTGATTGTTCTGTCAACATCTTCCTCTTTTTTCTATTTTCATCAATGTCATCTAATATTACTGCCACAGAGCATCCTGCTTCCTGCTCGTTTAAACACATTTTATTTGGGTTTTCCTAAAGTTAAGATAATGAATCATGACGTTATTTTCGACCAATCAATGTCTCTTGAAAGTCACTCAAAACAGCTGGTCAGAAACTGTTTTTATCATCTGAGAAATATTTCCAAACTGAGAAAGTTGGTGTCAAAACCTGAACTGGAAATGGTTCTTCATGCTTTTATCTCCTCCCGTCTAGATTACTGTAACACACTTTTCACATGTTTGAACCAAAAAGCCCTTGACCGCCTTCAGCTGGTCCAGAACTCTGCAGCGAGGCTCCTCACTGGAGCAAACAGGAAAGATCACATCACTCCTATTCTGAAGTCTCTGCACTGGTTACCTGTTAAATGTAGAGTTCATTTTAAAATCCTGACTCTAACTTTCAGGGCCCTACATGGTCAAGCTCCTGTTTACGTTACTGAACTGATAAAGCCGTACGCTCCAACCCGAGCTCTCAGGTCCACAGACCAGAATCTCCTAACAGTTCCAAGGACCAGATTTAAAAGTCGAGGTGATCGCTCCTTCCAGTCTGTTGCACCGCGACTTTGGAATGACCTTCCTTTAGTTTTATGCTGTATAGACAGTCTGGACTCCTTTAAAAAGCAGTTGAAGACCCAATTATTCAAAACTGCTTTTAAATAACTATTTTATGTTCTCTTGTTGTTGTTTAATGATTTTGATTTGTAATGATATTTTGTTTGTTTTATTGATTTTATTTGTTTTATCATGTTTGATTCTGTTTTCTGTGAAGCACTTTGTGATTTTTTCTGTGAAAGGTGCTATATAAATAAACTTTACTTACTTACTTACTTACTTACGTTTGGTCAAATCCCCAAAACAGCAGATAGTTTTGGTGCTTTTTCATGAAATTTGATGGCAAAACCACAAGTTTCAAAACACAAAACGGAGGCAGCTGTTTGCTGCCTGAAGCTGATGTGACCAGAATGATGAATTCTACTGATCAGAGTGATGAACAGCAGTGTGGCCAAAGAAGTGGAAAAAAAAATCAAGGCTTCAAATAAAGAATAAAGAAACTATATGTTTTAAAAGGACTGTAGAAATAAACAGCAGACCAGAGCTCTGAAAGGCCCATAATGCCACATGACATGACGCTCAGTGTAAAACCACTTTGGAAATGAACCCCCAGACTTTCACTGGTCAATAAGTGTAACAGGAGGGACATTAGAGCAGTAAATGTGTTCTTTCTGGATTTATCCTAATATCAACAAATGGCTCACAGCAACATACAGTACCACTGCAGGATGGAGGGAAAAGAGAGCCCTAAAAAAGCTGTTCAGGACATTTTTATGTCCAAGTTTAAGACCATATTTATTTTAAGACCATGTCAAGGTTTTTAGAAGCAGGGAAAGCCCTGGAGTGAAGGAGAAGTAATAAATGGAGGGCAAATAAAGACAAAGAGAGCTTCAACTCTCACACAGCCAGAGAGGAGATTTAGATCCTCCAGGTCCTCATCAGGACACCAGAGCGTCCAGCTTCCTGTGTCTGAGCAGTCTGGTTCATCTCACCTAAACCAGAAATCAGTTACCAGATCTCCTGCTGTCAAACTGTTTTGTTCAAACAAATCACTGGTTTTAAGACTTTCATAGCCCTCAAACCCTTATTTAATCATTATCATTCCACTATAAGAGCAGGTGAAGACAGGAACAGAAAACCCATCAAGTAAATGATTTAAACAGACATAACGAGTGAAGATACACCAATTAAAACTTCAGCTGAAGAACTTCTGGGTGACAATGGCTAATGGCGTATCCTAAAATAACGACAGTGTTTCCTGCATCACTGCAGCAGCTTAATGTCGCCCAGCGGCTTTTGTTTTGTTCTTCTGTTCTGGAGTCTGTGTAAAGCACTTATCTACAGTAGACAGCAGTCAGCGTGTTTTTAGAGAAGAACAAGAAAAGCACATTTTCACCACCTGGAAACAACTGCAACCCTCATTCAAGCCACTTCTGAATAGTAGACATTTTTAGTCTATTTGCATCCGACTTTTAGTTGAAATTTTCTCCACAGGCTCTTAATAAACAGCATCTATGTTGCAACATGTCTCTGAACTTTTCTTATGGAGTGAAATATTTCTATAAAGTGGCATTGATCAAAAAAGCTGTGACATTTTGAAAAGTTGCTTTTGTTTGGTTACAAGTAAACACTGACTGCTCCTCGGTTCTTCACACCAAACACACATCACAAACCAAAAAAGTACAATTTTAGTACAGAAGAATTTCCACTTGGTTCCCCGAGGCTGGGCTGACCAACAGATGAAGATCGTGAACACAAGAGGCTAAAATAAACCCGTGGGGGGGGGGGTCGGTCTCAGCCTTAGAGATCAGGCGAGGACCTCCATCGTCTAGGGCAGCTCAGAGGAGAAATGCTGCTGCTCCTCCTCATCTAAAGGAGTCAGCATCCATCACGTTGTGGAAGGATTCCTGCACTGTGACCACTCCTAACCACGGAGTACCTCAAGGCTCTATTTCAAGTCCCATTCTCTTATTGTATATGGGACCATTGGGTTCTATTTTTTAAAGCAAAGCTTCCCTTTTCACTGTTTGCTAATGATCTTCAAATCTATCTGTCTATTCCAGTGACTCAGACCTATCAGAACTGTAGAGACAAAAACCCTCCATTTAAACAAAAACACCAACATATTGCCAATTTAATGTCATCAGTGGCCATAAAAGAGCTATGAGGTTTTTCCAACTCCTCTGTAAAGTTTGACATTAATTCATTACTTCTCACTTGGATAATCATAACGTTTTGACTCTTCTGTTGAGAGCGTTCACACTGTTCCTCCTCTCCCTGGTGTGTTACTCATGAAGCTGTTTATTTGTGTTCTGAGCAACTCCCTCATTCCTTCTGGATTAATATTTTTCTTGATATGGCTTTGGTTTGCTAGCTTCTCAACATTATGGATAAAATTTTTACACTCTCAAAAATGGAAAAGAGGACTCCGCGGCTGACTGAGACACGAGCTGCGGGGTTTGAAATGGATCGAATAGCCCCTGTGCACACATCAGTTCCGTGTTTGGCGTGAGGATGGTACGAGACTTCCGGTCTCTGTGCTGACGATGGGAGGTGGGAATTTGATCTTGTTGATACTGTATAGAATGGCACACAGCAGTGGTGGTTAGACCTGCTATCAGTATGTTGTTGAAACGCAAATTATGTCAGTGTACATGTCATGTTTAGGACATGAACACATAAAAACTTGACATAGAAGGCCACGCACAAAAAAGAAGAAAGATTTACAAAAAAAGAAAGATTTACAAGCTCCCGAAAGAAAACTAGCAAACACAGTATGTGCTTCCAGCGGCTACCGGAAGTTTACGTCCATCCTGACCTTCTACCGGAAATTGAGTCACGTAGCTGCGTGCACAGAGCCCATTGCAGGTCTTGAAAGTCTGTCTCTGGAGGTCTACGACTTTGGATTAATGATGATCAGGTGCACGCTCATTGGAATCTGCATGGACCTGGTTTATTGTAAAATAACGGAGCTAACAGGTGCGATTGGCAGGTTTCCTGTGCTTCGGGGGGGCTGATGCGTGCTTTGAACACTGAAACGCTCGCGAGGACTGAGTTGTCTCGTAGGACTGTCTGTGAACGAACTCTGGCGCGGAGTGAATTACGATCAATATGTCGAACTACATGGATCAGGTGGGACTGACCAGGATTTGGAAGGGATATTCCAAAACACATTCTGCTATCTACTCTGGAAACCCTGAGGACTACAACCCCCACTCAACAGAGTGAATGAAGAGGTCGCTCAGGCCCCTCCTTTTCTACGCTGTCATCCTAACTTCTCCTTCCTCTCTGCTGGAAGTGAAGTACGGTCCAGCTGCGTTCTGTGTCGAGTGTCCTTGCTGCTGGGGGAGCTCCTGACTCACCCACGCTCCCTGATGTGTTTGTTTTTTTTGGTTGTTGTGACTTTGTGTAAAATGCTACTTCCTCCCTGCCTTTTGTTACCTTTTCTTCTGCTGTCCATTTTTTCCCTTTTATTGTTTTGCCCAAATATTGTAATAAAGTTTGCCCCAATATTGTTCTGTCCAAGCTTTTTGTTTTTTGCCCAATCCAATGTCCCAAATCATCTCATCATGTACAATGTACTGTAGATCCCCTGCTGGTTAGACTTAGATGGTATCCAAATTTTAATACCGTCAAACTTCCTCCACATTTTCCCGGGGTATATGGTATTACCGGTATTATTAACACTCGGCCCGAGTATTTTCCGTCATGGCTCACACCATGAGCACTTACAGCTGATGTTCGATTCGGACGGCTACCGCTGCTGACTGAAGCGCTGTAAGCGCGCGAACAGACTATAAGAGCTCACGCAGAAACAAGGAGATGCTGAGTAAAACAGGGGAGGGGGGAATCTGTGTACTCTTTATTCTTTGGTTTCTGAGATGGAAATGAAACAACCGGAAGTAGCCATTGTTTGGTTTTTGCCTTGTCAAAATAAAATCGAAAATACGGCCAAAGGGGAAAATCCCGCTATTGACTGAAGCCCTAAGCGCATGCGAACACATCCGCAAGCTCAACAAGGAAGTGCTGATTAAACTGAGCAGCTCAGATAGCGGGATGAGCGAGCGCCCCAGACCGGCCCAAAGTTACCATCGACTCACCGGCAGCCCAGAGCTGACTGTGCATTTTTTTCATGACGGTATTGAGATGAATACCGTTGATATTTTTCAATACCGGCTGTATACGGTAATACCATCCAAGCCTACTGCTGGTACTCCCAAATCTCTGTTTTGTTTTTATTTTATGTTGTAAAGCGCTTTGTGATGTACTATCTGTGAAAGGCGTTATATAAATACATTTTACTTACCTACTTACAAGAGATTAATAACAAATAGTCATTAAAAAACTACAAGTTGTTCAAACTACAGCAGTTCAACCTCTGACAAGGAAGACAAAGTGTGATCACTTCACACCTGTACTGGTCTCCCTACACTATCTTCCTGTCCATTTCAGGACAGTTTCAAATCTTTCAGCTTGTTTTAAGAGCCTTAAACCTGTCTCCACCTCAACAGACGAAGCTCAGCTCACCTGCTCCACAGCCAGCTTCTTGCTGGGTTGTCTGTTGATGAACGGCTGCAACCTGAAACACAAACAACAACGAAAGCAGAAAATAAGACTCAATTGTTTACCAGACACCAAAACCTGAGAGACACGCATGAAATAGAAGTTTGCATTTTAAACACTTGCTGGCCTTTATGAGCTGGAAATTACACAGCAGCTGAAAATAAGAATTACTGTGAGAATCATTACTCAGACCGACATGCAATCTAAAATCACTGTAAAGGAAAAAAACATACCTGCAGACTTTATGAACCCCTCAGAGTCTTAAAGTGAGATATTTATTTCCTGACACTTTTCCAGACAATTGTTGGCAATAAAATCTTTCACTCTGAGGTCTGCTTAGATTAAAAACCTGTTTTGTTTTTGTTTTTTTGTTTCTGAGTTTGTTGGAGGAGGTTGTGTACTTTATCAGACTGACAAGACGTGGGAGGGAATGTCAGGAATATCCAGAGCATCATAATCCTAATAAAATCACCTGAGTGCTCTGAAGGCAACGTTGAAGTAATATTTGGCTTCAGTCACTGAGAACATAAAAAAGCGATGTTATTAATGCACTTAGATTTAAACCCGGAATATGAAAAGGTACACAGATTGAAAAGATTCTAATTAAATCAGAAAAGGCCCTTCAGTAAACGTATGTCTTGACGTTAGGTTGACCAGATCTCCTCCAGTGGACGGTCCCAGTACCTGATGGGACAGACTACAAATCCTCCGTCTCCACTTGTTTGCAGTCAGGCTCTCTGCAGAGACAATACACTGTTTCCCGAGTATACCTACACTTCTACTGATGTCACATCGAAACTGGAGACAGAGTTAAAACGTAATGAGTTTGATCATACCATTTACTTTAAAGGCTGCGCTTAAGTTACTGAAACAGGAGAGATGTGATCAAATTCCTGGAGTCTGAGTTCCAGACAGCCTTGAGATGTCAGATGGGCTAAAAAACAAAGCATTCTTTAAAAGTTGCATCCTCCACACCTGCACACAAAAGCTCCAGGGTCCTGCTTCTTCCTTCAGAATGACTCACAAACCAATCAGAGTCAGCAGAGTGTTGGGAGAGAGGGGCGTGGCCAAGATCTCCAAGAAACCAGCATGAGAGCATCCAAGTGTTCGGACTGCAGTCCCACAACTGCTGCATGGACGATGTCACATGTCGCCCGACATCAGCCATCAGTGGAATTAGTGTTGTCAAAAAACCCAGTTCTTCGGTACCAAGGCGGTACTAAAATAATTAAAATGTTATGGTTCCAGGATTTCTGTGGTACCGATGGTACCGCCCAGCGGGTCAACCCGTTTTTTTTTTTTTGTAACGTTATTTTTATTAGCTTTTTTATATAAAACAGATACAAAATAGAAAGAAGAACATTGTACACAATTTGAACTTGGTACACATAGAGGTGGGAGGAAAGGCCATTAAGTGATTGACAGCAATATTATGTAAATGAGACTCTAATTCTAGAGTAGCAAAACTCTAAATATTTTAACATAAGAGTTGTTTAGAATCGAAACAACATAGTGTCAGAACCAATCTATTTCCTTATATCATATGCCAGAGTTCTCAAAACAAATCCACTTTTCCCATTTCTTCTTGTATTCGATTTCTTTTACTCTTATAATGTAGGTTAATTTTTCCATCTCAGCTATATCCCGTATTATATTGAACCACGGGGTTTCATCTGGGGCCTTAGGGTTGAGCCAGAGTCTTGTTATGGCTTTCCGTGCTGCTGTTAATAACATTTTTGTTAAGTATTGATCTTCCCCTTTCACAGTCCTTGCAATGTTTCAGAGAAGCATCACTGTACAGACCTCTGGAATTCTATATCCAAGTACCTTCTGCATGACCTTATTAACATCAGACCAAAATGATTGAATTTTGGGACAAGTCCAAAAAATATGGGAGTGATGTGCCTCAGCACTCCCACAGTTCCTCCAGCAGGTCTGTTGTATTCGGAGCTGTTTACTCTTCATGTGTGGAGTGACAAAAGAATCTAATAATAAATTTCCAATTGAATTCTCTCCATCGCATTGAGTTTGTGGTAGTCTGTAGTGATGCACGTTTGGTACCACTCTTCCTCTGTGATGGTAGCTCCAAGTTCACGTTCCAATTTACTTTTCACATATAATGATGTAGTCTTCAGATTATCCAGAAGGCTGTGGTAAAGTTTTGAGACCATCTTAGTGTTCTTTTGATGATAAACTCCACATAGTATTTCAAGTACTGGGTTCAATTCTTCAGTGACAGCACCTCTTATTTCTTTATTAAAATAATCTCTCAATTGAAGGTATCTAAACAAGTCCTGGTTATCAAGTTCAAATGTTTCCTTCAAGTCTTGAAAACTCCTAATCTTATTGTTTTTTGTAGCCACACAGAAGGCCGTCAGGCCCTTACTCATCCAGACTTTATACATAGAATCATATGTTCCTGGCCTAAACCCCTTGTCTAGGGCAACCCAATCAATCAATCAATCAAATTTTATTTATAAAGCACTATTCATGCCTGGGGCAGCTCAAAGTGCTATACAGATTTAAAACAAAAATAAAACAATTCCATAAAAATAAAAACTGTGCTCACCCCCCCCCCCCCCC
>SSNR01000422.1:446053-465979 GCA_006937965.1 Callopanchax toddi | reverse complement strand
ATCTCAGGCTCAAACGATGTATAAAATGATTTAAAAAGTGAGGAGGGAATTGGATCTAAAAGACAGGTGGTTGGTTTGACTTGGGAGAAAACTCTACCAAGCATCTCTGCATCAACCAGGACAAAACTGTTCAGTGTTTGCTCTGGTAAAAACAAATTAAAATCTGAATTAAAATCCGCTTTTTGCTCAGATAAAATGTTGGTTCTAATGGACTCGATCTTACTCCTGAAGTGATCAGCAAACTGTTCACAAAGTGAATCAGTTGGAGTTTCTGTGGTGGCAGTAAAATCAGGATTTATCAGTTTATCAATGGTGGAAAATAGAACTTTGGGATTGTTTTTCTGAGTGTTAATTATTTTAGCAAAGTAGGCATTTCTTGAGTTCTTAACAGCAGAATTGTAAATCTTTAGATGTTCTTTCAGTATTCGATGGTTGATTGCTGATTTGTTTTTCCTCCATTTCCTCTCTGCCTTCCTGCAGTTCCTTTTCAGTTTCTTTAGGTCTTCATTTTTCCATGGACATGCTTGTTTAATAGAAAGTTTTCTCGTTCGTAACGGAGCGACAGAGTGTAGGTTTGTTTTCAGTTTTTCAAGGAATTGGTGAACCATTAAATCACAGGAAGCAGTTAAACTAACAGGGGAACTTTGATTAAAACCTTTAATAAAATTACTGATCACTTCAGTGGTAAGATGACACCTCCTGACAGTTCGCACCGCGGCCTCCCGCTGAATTAAATCAGTGACATTAAAAAACACACAATAGTGATCAGACACAGCCAAGTCAACAACAGAGGACACGCCAGAGGCCAGGCCATAGGTAATGACAAGGTCAAGGGCGTGTCCCCTGTTGTGAGTCGGCTGCTTGACGTGTTGAGTAAAATCCATAACCCACCTTAGCAATTTCTGAGAATTTTTTAATTTAAGTCGTCTTGCAATTGAAAACCATGTTTCTAAAGAGAATATTGTAATGGGGTCTAATTTATTCCTAAGAGAAATATCCAGCTTCACTTCCCCCAGTAATGATTGAATTTTATAGCCAGGAATATAGGTCTCAACATCTTTCCACCGTGCTATATAGGAGTCATCGCACCAGCAGCACAGCGGTCTAAGCTGTGCAGCTTGGAAGTACAGTTTTAAATTTGGAAGAGACATTCCACCTCTCTCTTTTGAGAGTTGAAGTGTAGAGAGACGTATTCTGGCTTTCTTGCCCCCCCCATAAGAACCTTGATATCATTCTGTCCCATGCCACAAATTGTTGTATTGGTACTTCGAGTGGGAGAGATAGAAATAAATACAAAAGTCTTGGCAATATATTCATCTTTATCACACTAATTTTACTGGCAAAATCCAGAGGATAGGTAGACCATCTCGCTAAATCCTTTTGCAGATTGTCATTAAGTGGATTATAATTAGCTCAATATAGTAGTTCTGGTGATTGGGTTATGTTAATCCCTAAATACTTTACTACTCTGGTTATCCAGTCTACCTTAAATTTGTTCCTAATTTCTTCTACAGGAGTATAATTAAAGTGGATCATTTGTGTCTTTGAGATGTTAAGGTTGTATCCTGAATAAGAGTTAAATTGATCCAACAACTCCATAAGCCTAGGAATAGAGGTGTCCAGATCCCTGAGATATAACATAACATCATCTGCAAATAGGCTTATTTTGTGTACTTTTCCCCCTATAATAATACCTTTCAGCTTCTCATCTTGTCGGATAGCCTGAGCTAGTGGTTCTACGTACAGTGGGGAAAAAAAGTATTTGGTCAGCCACCGATTGTGCAAGTTCTCCCACTTAAAATGATGGCAGAGGTCAGTAATTTTCATCATAGGTACACTTCAACTGCGAGAGACAGAATGTGAAAAAAAAATCCATGAATTCACATGGTAGGATTTTTAAAGAATTTATTTGTAAATTAGGGTGGAAAATAAGTATTTGGTCACTTCAAAAATGGAAAATCTCTGGCTCTCACAGACCTGTAACGTCTTCTTTAAGAAGCTTTTCTGTCCTCCACTCGTTACCTGTATTAATGGTACCTTTTTGAACTCATTATCTGTATAAAAGACACCTGTCCACAGCCTCAAACAGTCAGACTCCAAACTCCACTATGGCCAAGACCAAAGAGCTTTCGAAGGACACCAGGAAAAGAATTGTAGACCTGCACCAGACTGGGAAGAGTGAATCTACAATAGGCAAGCAGCTTGGTGTGAAAAAATCAACTGTGGGAGCAATTATCAGAAAATGGAAGACATACAAGACCACTGATAATCTCCCTCGATCTGGGGCTCCACGCAAGATCTCATCCCGTGGGGTCAAAATGATCATGAGAACGGTGAGCAAAAATCCCAGAACCACACGGGGGGACCTGGTGAATGACCTGCAGAGAGCTGGGACCAAAGTAACAAAGGTCACCATCAGTAACACACTACAACGGCAGGGAATCAAATCCTGCAGTGCCAGACGTGTTCCGCTGCTGAAGCCAGTGCATGTCCAGGCCCGTCTGAAGTTTGCCAGAGAGCACATGGATGATACAGCAGAGGATTGGGAGAATGTCATGTGGTCAGATGAAACCAAAGTAGAACTTTTTGGTCTAAACTCAACTCGTCGTGTTTGGAGGAAGAAGAATACTGAGTTGCATCCCAAGAACACCATACCTACTGTGAAGCATGGGGGGGAAACATCATGCTTTGGGGCTGTTTTTCTGCTAAGGGGACAGGACGACTGATCCGTGTTAAGGAAAGAATGAATGGGGCCATGTATCGTGAGATTTTGAGCCAAAACCTCCTTCCATCAGTGAGAGCTTTGAAGATGAAACGTGGCTGGGTCTTCCAACATGACAATGATCCCAAACACACTGCCCGGGCAACAAAGGAGTGGCTCCGTAAGAAGCATTTGAAAGTCCTGGAGTGGCCTAGCCAGTCTCCAGACCTCAACCCCATAGAAAATCTGTGGAGGGAGTTGAAAGTCCGTGTTGCTCGGCGACAGCCCCAAAACATCACTGCTCTCGAGAAGATCTGCATGAAGGAATGGGCCAAAATACCAGCTACTGTGTGTGCAAACCTGGTAAAGACCTATAGTCATCGTTTGACCTCTGTTATTGCCAACAAAGGTTATGTTACAAAGTATTGAGTTGAATTTTTGTTATTGACCAAATACTTATTTTCCACCCTAATTTACAAATAAATTCTTTAAAAATCCTACCATGTGAATTCATGGAGTTTTTTTTTTCACATTCTGTCTCTCACAGTTGAAGTGTACCTATGATGAAAATTACTGACCTCTGCCATCATTTTAAGTGGGAGAACTTGCACAATCGGTGGCTGACCAAATACTTTTTTGCCCCACTGTATATACAAAGCAAATAGCACAGGGCTGAGACAACAGCCCTGTCTAGTTCCTCTACTAAGCTCAAAACGATCCGATAGGGATCCATTCACCTTGACTCTAGCAGTCGGTGGTTGATAAATTGCCCTAATGATTTTAATTGAATTTTTATTGAAGCCAAATCTCTCCAAAGTCAGATACAGGAACTTCCAATCTACTCTATCGAATGCCTTTTCAGCGTCAAGACTTATTAAGGCTGCACATATTTTATCTTTATTAATTTTATGCAATAGGTGTAAAGTTCTTCTAACGTTGTCCTGAGTTTGTCTGCCTGGCATGAATCCGCACTGATCCTCATCAATTAAGTCTGATACAAATGTTTCTAATCGTTTTGCAATAATTTAGGTAAATATTTTATAATTTACGTTCAAAATGGATATAGGCCTATAGTTCCTACAATCTTCTCTTCCTTTGTTTCCTTTTGGTATCAAAGTCACAATGGCTTCTTTCCAAGAGGGAGGTATCCGACCCTCGTTAATTGTCCAATTAAATGATTTTAGTAATATTGGGTTCAGCTTTTCACAAAATATATGATACCATTCGGCAGGAAACCCATCACTACCTGGAGTTTTATTTGTCTTCAATCTACTGAGCGCCCTATGTAATTCTTCTATTGTAATTTCTTTTGTTATTCTTGTATTTTGCAGTTCACCAATATTAGGTAGATTAACGTGAGCAAGAAATCCTTAATCAGTTTTTCCTTTACTGTGCCCTCCCGTGAATAAACTTTTTTATAATAGTCTTTGAATATTAGTTCAATTTCTTTCGGTCCAGTCACCATCTTCTGCGTAGCCGGGTCTTTAATTTTGTGTATGGCTGTATCTGCCCGTTGTTTACAGAGCCTCCGAGCCAGTAATTTTGTATTTTTAGAGCCGAGTTCATAATATTGTTGTTTTACATATCTTGCTTTTTTCAGTCTCTGAACTGAATAAAAATGAGAATTTGAAGGAAAATATCTCGCACTCAGAGGAACTCACGCGTAATGCGCAGCGCTCCGGACTCTAGACGGGGAGCGGAGTCCGGAGCGGGTAACACCGCGGTTCAAAGAACCCGGAGAGCGTTGAGCCAAGCTGGTTTATTCTCTAGATCAGTCTGGATTTATGATCTGAACTGGGCCCAGTGTCAGATCAACTAACATCAGAACCACGTGATCCTCTGCAGCTTCATTAAACACTCAGGTTCTCTGAACCGCAGTGGAGGATGAAACAGTCGAGGAACAACTAACAATGTTTTTTTAAAGGAATGAAATAATGCTGCTGAAAATGTCATTGTTATAATTTCTAAACTAATAAGTGATAAATGAAAATAGATTATGACCAGATTTTTTTTTAACCGTTAGTCAAAATGAAGCAAAACAATAAAGTCAAAGAGACCTCTGATTTCATGTTTTTGTTTTGCTTTGGTACCGAAATTGGTACCGAGAACCATGGATTTTCACTGGTATCAGTACCGAATACTGAAATTTTGGTACCGTGACGACACTAAGTGGAATGCAAAAAAAAAACCCAACAACAACGGCCACATAAAACTCCCCAAACTGTCCAACACTGACCACCAGAAGTTTAACATCCCTGGTGTCACAATTTGAGTTGTGTAGGACCCAGGTGCAGGCAAGGCTGGCGGGAGCAGAAAGCAGATGAACTGACAGGAAACACATGGAACAGGACTGGGTGACGACCACAGGTTGACAATGACAACAGGAGGAACCGACAGGGAAGTGAAATGACAAGGGAGCTTAAATACGTGAGGGAAGGTAACACCTGCAGAAGATGAGTGCAGGGAGACAGGAGGAGGGACACAGGAAGCCACAGGGAGAAAAAGGCTAAAGTGAACACTAACAGGGCAAGCAAGACATGAGACTTGGTACACATCTGCTCCACTAGTTGTAACATCCAGAAAGTCTGTGAAGCTGGCCGTGCCATCAGGAACACCGTCTCTAAAGCACATCTCTGCCAAACCTCTGCTGATAAAACCTCTGGATCCTGAAGAGATAATTCATATTCCTCCATCCTAATGACCAAGGAGCAAACATTTCTCATTATGACCATTAGCTCTGCTGGTTGGACCACTTTCCCCCATGTCCTCTTTCTCAGCCTCTGATTCCTTTTTCACCCCCACTCTGGTTTCTTGTTGTCTCCTCTAAAGTCCTGTCTTTATCTGAAAAACAAGCTGAGGGTAAAACAGTTCTCTGTGTCTAACTCCATCCTATACGGCTTACAAAATGCATGTATGTAAATGACCCAGCTTTTAAACACGCCATGTACGCACGAATCTGTGAGGCTCCCAGAAGCAGGAAATGAGTCTCAAACCCTTACAAACACAAGTAAACTGATCTGTGTGTAAAGGCAGTTTTGTCCGTGTGTATCAGGTGATCCGTACACACGTATTTAAAGACTTGTAGGTGTAATTATCACATTTGTGAGGTTGAAGGTAAAAAATCTGTGTAAAATGTAATTGTTTGTGTAACTTGTAATTGTGTGCGTTGAATTTTTTTTGTATTCATAATTTTGAGATAATTGTGTGTGTATTTGAAAACACATTTTCAAGAACTGGAAGTTACACACGAAATCTTTTATACGGTTTACAAATCATGTTGGACAGATACAACTACCCAGAGCTACACACACACAGGTTTACACAAATTACAAATCACGCACAGATATAATGAGTCCACTTTACCCCCAGAGAAAAGACCTGGAACATAAAGCTCCCATTAGACATGGACTACACAAAAACCGAGGAAGTAGACAAAGACAGGCTGTAGGTCAGGGTAAGGCGGAGCTATGACACCAATGGGTTCTAAAGGGTTGCATTGGGTCGGTCTATTTGAAAAACCCTGGGTGGCATTTCTAGATTTCATATATTCATGTCAGAGCTCCTCGAACGTTGTTTCTGTGTGGACGTCACTTTAGTGTCCGAGTCATTTTTAACCAGAACTCTGGGTCAAAGGTCATACTATGTGGACAGTGTCCTGTTTCTGTATGTGGAGTAGGTTTCTTGTCTTTCTCACACACACACACACACACACGAATACTGAAGATAACGGATACACACAGGGCTGTGAAAAAGTATTTGACCCCATACAGACTTCTTCCATCTTCTCTGACTCATCACACTTAAATGTTTCAGATCAGCAAACAAATTTCTGTATCAGACAAAGATAATTTTCAAATGATGACTTCATTTGTTAAAGTGCCCATGACATCGGTTTCCGTGTTTTCTGACTTATCTATCATGTTGCAATGTTGAGTTCTCACCTTAAACCTGCCAGAAAGAGCAAAAAACGGCGTCCATCTGTCGCCTAGTACAGCCAGTGAGAAGCTCTTCCAGATTTCAGACCCAGGTTTCAAACAGTTTTTTTCACTCCAGCCCGCTATGAGGTCATAGTGATCAGGACTTGCTTATATGGTAAATTCTCCGCCCACATGCACGTTCACGACACCTGGAGTGAGGCAGTGCCGCCGCCACTGACCATAGACCGTGTAGTGTTTAGTTTCAGTTTCGTTTCCATGGGCACTTTAAAGTGCCTGTGACTCCATATTTAAATCACTTTATATTAAACGGATGTAATCTTTGATGCCTCTAGATCAGCGTTGCACCATTATAACTCAAAATACGCTGTAATTATTTTCTAACGAGCAACTCAGAGATCAGAAGAATGCGCCGCCTTCCGGTTCTACTGGGTTTCTCTTTATTTGGCAGCCTGACAATTCTGCTGCAGTAGGGGGCAGTGCCCAGTAGGGGGCAGTGCCGTCACGTGAAAGAGAAACGAAACTGAAACTAAACACTACACAGTCTATGGGCAATGGCGGCGGCACTGCCTCGCTCCAGTTGTCGTGAACGTGCATGTGGGAGGAGAATTTACCATATAAGCAAGTCCGGATCACTATGACCTCATAGCGGGCTGGAGTGAAAAAAACGGTTTGAAACCTGGGTCTGAAATCTGGAAGAGCTTCTCACTGGCTGTACTAGGAGACAGATGGACGCTGTTTTTTGCTCTTTCTGGCAGGTTTAAGGTGAGAACTCAACGTTGCAACATGATAGATAAGTCAGAAAACACGGAAACCGATGTCATGGGACCTTTAAAGGAAAAAAAAGCTACCCTCCTCCCCCAAAAATGAGTAAGCACTAAATGTGTGCTAACCCCCAGTGGCTGCATGACCATTGTTTTTCCTGGAACCGTAAATCCAGGGCATGGTTTTATAAGATTATTTTTGGTCTTTGAGTCTCCTCTGACTCCAGGCAGTTAGCAGGAAACTGCTGGGAACAAAAGAATGAAAACGATGTGAACGAGGAGCGCGCTCAGACTGTGAGCGACAAGTCTGTCTGAGAAAGGAATCACGTCTTAGACCGTCACAGAGATAATCAGCGCTCAACGTTCCTCTGGCTGTAATTCCTAAGCAGCCATCCCACCATCCCAGTGGCTGGAATTAGCATCATTCCCGGAGGCCCCCCCACCCCTTCCTGCCCACCCAGCCCGGTGCTGAGCCCTCCCTGGAGGCTTACAGTAAGTGCTCAACTCTCACTGATAAGACTGAGAGTGTGAGTGAGCTTTTAATTAATCTGCTTTAACCAGGGGAAATGGAAGAGGGTGGGGGCATCCTCACCCCTCACCCCACCCCCACTGGTAGCTTATTATAAAACCCCAGCCAGAGAGGTGGATCGCTCCCTGCAGAGAGAAATATGTGCTAGACGAGAGCTGCCCTCCCCAGCACTGACCTGGACACAGTGGGGGACGGGGATGGAGGGGGGAAGTCAGACATCAGATAGTGGGAGTGCTAAGGGTAAAAGAGCGGGTGAGGGTGAGGAAATAGTGGATAAAACAGCTAAAAGGGCAAATCTGTTAGGAATGGGATGAAGGCTCAGGTAGAGAAGGATGAGAGGAAGAGAAGGAGGCAGGCAGAGATTAGGAGGGAAATAAATCAGAAATAAAAGATAAATATTAATGTGATGTACTGAGGGCAAACAGGAAGAAAGAGAGGGAGTAGAGAGGGGAAACGACTTGATCTGACACGGTTTTTATTTGATTTTATTATTGTACTATGTGCTATTGTTTTGTGTACGGTGCTTTGGTCTTGCGGGTTTAAAGTTCTCTACAAATGAAGCTGGTTTGGTTTGTTCTGAAGCTGCAGGGAGAACTCACCTTAAATATACAAGAGATTAAAGAAGAGACACCCAAGAAAAAAATTTAAAATTTCATTGGTGAGTCATGGAATGGTACATTTTAAATGGTAAATGTCCTGTATTTATAGAGCGCTTTCTAGAGGGTGCTTCACTCCCCAAAGCGCTGTACAACACAACAGTCATTCACACAGTGGTGGTAATAACTGACGTTGTAGCCTCAGCTGCCCTGGGGCACACTGACAGAGTGCCATGCACTGGCGCCCTCCAACTCCCTCTGACCAGTAGACAAGCTGGGTGAAGGTCTTGCCCAAGGTCACAACGACAATGTAACCCAGCCGGAGCTGGGATCGAACCGGTGACCCTCTGGTTGCCAGACCTGCACAACTGCAGGATTGCTTGAATCAACCCCTTTTTTCTCCATCTCATTAACAACATACTTCCTGTCCTCCACCTGCTTCTACCCCTCATCACAGCCCAGTAACGCCACCCTTCTACATCTCTTAAACAGGAAGCTTCTTGTATGTTTGAAATTCAAATAAATTAATGTCTAGGTTCAATATTTTTTGCTGACTAAATCTGAACGTTAACATTAACATTCTAGAGCCAGTCTACAATAGGAAGCCGTTAGGAACATCAACCTACTGTTCTTTGGGTCCTTTTGCTGACTCGTCACATTTAAATGTTTTAAATCAGCAAACAGATTTCATTATCAGACATGGACGTCATTTGTTTTGAAGGAGGGACGGGGGACATATCACCTTCACTTTAGTAAAGGCAGCCATGACCTCTTCAGTTTTTACCATGTAAAAACAATGTTTCACTGTATGACATGGTTACTGGATGTTGTTTTGAGGTGTAGGGTTGATACCATGGCACCATTTAAACCAGGGGCAGTCAATTAAATCAGCCAAAGACCCAAATCAGCATACATGACCTGGTCCTCGTTTGAGGGGGCGCAGTGTCTGGGAGACGCACCAACGCTACCAATGGATCGCCATGGCGCCAAAACCCTGGACCAAATTCCAGACAACGTGTGGTGCAGTCCCATTCGGGGGGAAGGGCATGCTGCGACAAGTCTCTCTGGACCGGACACGACCCCTCCCCCTGGACCGAGGACCAGGACCTGGATTTGCTGCGCGGTCTGGATGGACGGAGCTGGCTCTGGGTCCACGGTCTGCCACTTAGTGATGCCTGGTTTAAGCAGTTCAAGCCCCCTTCCTCCACCCCACCGTACTCAAGCCAATTGTGCTTAATAAGCACAATTTTAAATAAAAACATGTTATGTTAATTAACTAGTTATAAGGCACACTGCTTACTAATGATGAAAATCAGTTCTTGTAGTTCATATTGCCAAAGGACAACTGGAAACATGTTAATAAAAGAACATGTTCAGCCCACAAGGAGCTGCACAAAACGTCATCACGTAATCTAAAGACCCTACAAGTAGAGTCATCTTTCTCTTCCTGAATCTTTGATGAGAACTCCTCAGTAAATTGTCTGAGTCACATGTCAAGTTTCACGTCCATCCTTTTAGCCAGTGTAGGGAGACCAGTACAGTTTTCAGAAATTTGTTTTTGATACAGCTTCGTAAGATACAATAAAATACATAAAACCCTCCCATAAAATACATCCTTAAAAACACATTCAAAACACATCCAGCATAAACGGTGCCATCTATTTGATCCTGTTTAAAATGGTTATTGCGGATGGAATTAATGAGTTCTTGTAAATGTTTTAGAACAGTAGGGCTGAGATGAATCAACAAATTATCTGAATTATTTGATTACAAAAATCTTAAAGGTAAAATAATAGATTCAAGACTGTGTCACATTCAGCCACTCAGGCTGCTGATCTGTAGATCAGGGCGTCTATATGGGGTCTTGCTCAAGGACACTTCAACATGTGATGGGAAACCAGGATCGAACCGTCGACCTTCTGATGACCACACCTCCCTCTGAGTCACAGCCGACAGATACACAAGACTAATGTTCTAAAAACGTTTTCTACATGAAAGATAGGCTAAATGATAACTGAATTAAGGGTTCGATTTGTTGGGGGGGATTTACACTCCCTCTGCTTTTGATGTCCATCCCCTCAGGTCCCCTGGGGGGAGGACAGACTTCTATGCACCTCTGATGGGTACGACAGACCAAGAATCTGGCTTCTGTCCGATAATCAGCTCGCCGTGGTCAGAGCTGCAGAGAGCAGGTGAGGGGGCATGACGAGGTGCAGTACAGCTCTGTGGATCACCGGTTATATTATTAACGTTCATTATGAGATCATGAGAGAAAGAGAGAGGGAGATGAGGGGTTCACATATTCCTTTTCATTGAGATACACAGCGGAGAACCTGGTGCTGATGTTTAATGTGCACCTCCTTGCGGGGAGGGGGGATCCATGTGTGCATGCTCACAGGGCAGCTCGTGCGTGTCAACAAGCCTCCACAGCCTATGACTGCTGCTTTGAGAGCTCCTTCAGAGCACACCAAAACAGGAAGTCTAGTTAATCAGCGTCTGATCGTGGGCTGAGCTAAAAAAAACCCAGTCCGCAAAGACGCGTTTGAGCAGAGGGATCAGGTCTGATACCTGGTGCGTACTGGCAGACCAGTTTCTGATGTTCTTCTGTTGCAGAGCACAAGACGTCTGGAACAATTCAGCGCGTGATCTTGGGACGAGTGCATGCTGCTTGATCTGATCCTCTACAGACATTAAAGACCTCTATATGGACTTCTTGCTGAATATAGAATGAGAGTGGCTGTGTGCATTATATTCTATAAACTACTGTAGATGTTTTCAAATGTTGCTTTTTTATATCCTGAATGCTCATAGAAATCAGTCTCCTGTGAGGCCTTCGTCACCTCAGGTTCATCTTCTCATCCTCTGAGTTCTTTGAGCAGTCTGAATAATTAAAGTTACATATCAAAGATCTTAAGGTCCTAATTGAAGCTCATCTGGTATGTTTCAACTCAGAGATTAAGGATGACGGTTTACTTTGTCTAAACTTTAGTATAAAAGTCATGAATGTAAAAAACGCCTCTACCAAACTCAACCCGAAGCCCTATTTAAAGAACTGAGTGCAATCAGTCAATGAAGTGCTGGTTAGTGAGCAGCTTGAAAACAAAAACCGAACTCTGTTATCTTCTGCTCATAGATCTGTAAACTCTCCACTCTCTCCTGCAGATGAAGGTCTCCCATCAGGCTCAGGTCTGGGACTGTAAAGGTTCTTCTCACCTGTTCCTAGAACTGTGCTCCTCTGGACAGAGATCTCTGAGGATGTTTCTGGGATCTGTTGGAGACACTCTCCCAGTTTGGGGGTCACAGCCTCGAGTATTCAGATGACCTCTGACCCCACCGTGGCCTTGACTTCCCACAACTTTTTTATTTTCTCTGTCAATTCTTGTTGTTTCTGGAGTTTCTCAAGTCCCTTCTTCCTGACGATACTGTCACTTGGGATCTCTAGATACAGCTCAAAAACTTACAACTTTTAAAAGTTCAATATTTTTATCTCAGAAAGTGAAACTAGTATTTTATACAGATAAATAGACTTAACTTTAACTTCAAACACTAACAATGTGACTTTGGTGTTTTCAGGAAATCCTCCCTTCATTTCAGGGGATTTCCTTCACTTTCTTTGTGCTTCTGAGATAAACTGGTCGACACAGACACACAGAGAGCTGTATTTAATAACCCACTAACCATTCCAGGGCCACTGGATCAGGGCTGTGACATTTTGCAGAGAGATGGGATTTCTATGCTGCGCACTGCGGCGCTGAGCTTTTCCTTTGCAGATATTTTAGGAAGCGTGATTGGTCTAGTGAACAGAGATTAGAGATTTAGTGAAATGGGAAGCTGTTAACAACTGTGGGCTTAAAACACACACACACACACACACACACACAAATGTTAATGTGACTTTTTTATGTGAGAAGTTTTAATGCTCAGAGTGAGTTGTAGCTCCAGCACAGTGAAGAATAATATAATGAAGGAATTAACGATGAGATATATTTAATTAACTCTCAGTATCCACCTGTTTTAATGAACATTAGATAAAACTGGGAGAGCCTGAATGAGTTATTTTATAAAAACCTAAAGGGAGATGAAGCTGAAATCGTATTGGTTATTGTAGCTGGATTCTATTAGGATGGGTGTTTTTTACGGGTCAGAATACTTCTAACAGATTTATGAAGTTTAGAAAAAAACAAAGTGCTTATAGCTGACCTGTGAGACTTAAAAACATTTTACTGATATAACAAACGTCACTGAAAGCCTTGTGTTTTACAGCAGTGGTTAAAGGCACACTATGCAGTTTCAGCTTGTTGTTAGCCGTTTTATAGCACTGTCATAAAAACGTTAGCACCATTGTTTCTGCTCAGAAACACCCAAATCTACCTGTTGAAATGTCTCCTCAGCCTTCATTGCTTTCTACTGGAGCGGTTCATCAAATAAATCAGCTGCGTTCAAGCAGGGAGAGATGGAAAAAATCAGGGATCATGAGCTAAAAGCACTCCGGCGCGCGAATATCCCTATGGTAGGATGAGTGCGTAAGGCCCCGCCTTTCTCACCTCTGATTGGCTGCAAGCGCTCTCCTACGATTAGCTGTGGGGATTTCAGGCAAGCTCCCACCTTTCTCGCATCTGATTGGCTAGAAGGACTTTTCGCCCTCTTCGCCTTCAATGAAAATGTCCGGGTTTTATCGCTTTTCACTGCAAATAGGCACGCTACACTGAGACTTTAAATAGGTTTAAGTCTTCTATAAACAGTATCAAAGTGTTTCATGACTGGAGAAAATTGGTTCAGTCATGAAACAGTGATACTGTTTAATTAAAGAAGTTTTGAAGAATTTCTGGTTTTGAAGAATAGTTTAATAACAACCTTCAAAAAGGGTTTCAAAAATCAACAAGAACAAAACAAAATTTATCAGAATTTCCGGTGGAGGAGTCGAACCTGCGACCTTCAGGCTTATAGACTGGTGTCTTAGCCATTACACTATAGCGAACTGATGTAAAATCCGTGGAAATAGTTTTAAGTAGTGTTAATATCATATTCCATAAGAAAACACCATGAAACGCTGTTTGTTCTGTCTATGAGAGGGACGTCACACGCAACACGGACTGCTTTATTCGCACCAGTTACTTTAAGTATGTGGCGTGCCTATTTGCAGTGAAAAACGATAAAACCCGGACATTTTCATTGAAGGCGAAGAGGGCGAAAAGTCCTTCTAGCCAATCAGATGCGAGATAGGTGGGAGATTGCCTGAAATCCCCACAGTCAATTGTAGGAGAGCGCTTGCAGCCAATCAGAGGTGAGAAAGGTGGGGCCTTACGCACTCATCCTACCATAGGGATATTCGCCTCCGGCACTAGCATAACAGCTAGCCACACTGGGTTAGCCTAACCCTCGTGAGATACGTGACTTTGTGAGACTTCAGGGCTCCGGACCTGAGACTCAGAAGTTGCAAACATGGTATTCTGGATCCAACCAGCAGATGGGGCTGAGTGACTTTTCATTAACCCTGTAAAGCAGGGGTGGGGAATCCTGGTCCTCGAGGGCCACAGTCCTGCACATTTTAGTGGTTTCTTCTCTTCAACACAGCTGATCTGAATTACTGGGTGATCAGGAGCCTTCTGGTTGCCTTGAAGGCTCACTGAGGAGGTAATTCAACATTTAAATCAGGTGTGTTGATGAGAGGACACCACTAAAACATGCAGGACTGTGGCCCTTGAGGACCAGGATTCCCCACCCCTGCTGTAAAGGGTCAGATTAGCACAGACTGGCTAAGTATTGGTCTAACGTTCAGCCATAATGATAACAAAGACGTGTCGCTGTTTAATGAATAAATTCACTAATCAGGGCTTAAAGCTCATCAACCTAGCATTAGCTAATCAGTAAGCTGAATGAATGAACGTTTTAGTAAAACAAAGGAAACAAACAAACCAAACGACTCACTGTGGAGTTGATTCAATAAGGACACAATACGGAATCAATCGGCAGGGTTGTCACAAGCTGTCAAGAAGGATTCTAACAATAAGTATCTGCTTGACGCACCGCCACAGAGACAGTAACAGAGTGATCGACCCGGAACTAATAATGGAAGGGTTCAACCCGCCCACTATAAGAGGATGCTCGGAAGTGGAGATTGAGTTCATATGACTGACAGCAAAAAGAGATCATCCAAACACTCTTCCACAACTCCACGTTTTTACCTCGTCTCGCCAAACAAAGATGCAATAACACTGTATTTTGTTATAGTCTTAGTCGACAAAAACAACACTGCAACACAGTTTGTGACCATTTATATTTGTCTTACTCTCAAGGCTTCATGTGGAAAGAGCAGATTAGACTCAAATGATTTAAGCAAGAATGAGACTTTTAGGTCTCCAGGTGTTTTACATCACACCAGTAAACCAGCTGCAAAACAAATACAGGTAAACGCCCAAACCAGCTGCAAAGACACCCACAGGGGTTGGAACATGATACATACCACATCAGCTTACTGTCGGCCTGAGCTTTCTGATTTAAACTGTTACGTCCATCCAAACATTTTACAAATGGCTAGGAAATGTCACTTCACTGAAACACAAAGCACAACAAGTCAAGCAGACAAATCAACCTCTGAAGAATAAAAGGTATGCAGCTGATTTCAGAAAGAGTTTTACTTAAAACAGTTCAGAAAAATGTTGAAAATGTTCATTTCACAACCGTTTTGCACGAAGCATTGCTGCCAAGTATTCTGATTTCCTAAATCCCTGGAGATTTTATGTGTCTCATCAGAGGCTGGTGGTGTGACCAGAGGGGAGGATCACAGTTTTACACACCACTAATCACACACCACTTATCTACACACACACACACTGAAATCACACAGTTAACGGGAGGAACGCACAGTCAACGCTAGACTTTGTGGCGACAGAGTCACACTCTAATCTCCAAAATAAATATGAGGAAATGTTGATCTCAGACACAAATTACACAATTTGGCTTGATGCTTAAATGACTTTTTATTGCTCATAGTTTACCATAAAGTCTGCTACTCTGTCGGAGGAGCTCAGGAGAAGTTAGGTCCAAATGAAGGCCTTGCTTTATGGAAATGCATCAATGGCACTTCAGCAAGTAGTGTTTTCTTATTTTCTGTCAGAAGTTTGTCTCTTTCCTGCCTGATGAAAGCTTCTTCGTTTGTTGTAACGAGACTCAAAGGATCTTTGGCCCAAAACCTTAAATTACTGTGGGAAATGTGAACATAGTACATCCCAGCAGGTAACACGTTGGGATGAGAGCATCATCCTTTAGGGAACACTCTCCTGCTATCTGAACAAATGCCATGAGCCCAGGAGCAAAGGACACGAGACTGAGCAAAGGACACGAGACCGAGCAAAGGACACGAGACCAGGGGAAGGCCAGAAGCTCACGAGAAGGCCAGAAGCTCAGGAAACCGACATGAGCCCAGGGGTGAAGGGGAGTCAGGGAGAAAACCTCCTAGCTGGGAGGAGCTTAGTGAAGGATGCCAAAAGCCCTCAAGCTCAATGCACCATCACTGCCCCAATCCAGGGCCAGGGGCAAAGTTACTCTGAGACCCAAGGACTCACCCACCCCACCACAGAAGTGAGGGCACCAGCCCGCCGGCCACCTCACGCCTCACCATTCACGAGTGCAGGCCCTCACCCACGAGGCCGCCCTGGACCCATCTACACCACCTTTTATGATTATGTAACCACCATCTAAAAACTGTTTACAAACATGCATTGCTGCAAAGCCACTAAATCATAAGACTTTAAAGCATATTACTGATAAATTAAAACACTTGGTTTGTGTAAACGTGGAATCAAAATCCAGGATCTATAAACAACAGTCTAACCTGTTTAATAGACAAATGAGAAGAAATGGACGGAAAACCATTCAAACTGAAGCATTAGACCCATTGTCTACGCTTGACCACACAGAGGATGAGTCACGGCTCAGAGCTGCTGTTCAATGACAGAAATAACAGAGTAAATCTGGTTCCCAGGGTCCCTGGGGGTCTGGACCGCACGCTGGTCATCCTGATGCCGTTGAATTCAACTCGACACTGGCTGACTGTGAGCTGATCAAATCTTAAATTTCTTAAAATATTTTCAGTTCAGATGTCATCATTTGAAAAATCACTTGTCCAACAGAAGGAACAGGAACACACACACACACACACACACACACAACTTTAAAGGGACACTAAATAAACTAAGAAAAAGTGGATTTAGTATTTTGGTAATGTTTAGTGAAGACACGGTCTCACAACTTCTGTCATTAGAGTCACATCCCACAGTAAGCTGTGAGCATCGCTGCAGCCTTGTGCTCAGCTGGGGGATTTACTGACATTTCACTGAAGGAAACTTTCTCAGATTAGTATGCAGAAGCTCCAGACTTGATGAAAAAAGTGAGAACTGAAGGTGCAGTCTATCCCTGTGGAACAAGAGTACACAATCAGAGAGAAATCGCTTCATCTCAGTATTCAAGGTCACACACCGAACATGTCTACCACTCCCACTTCCACCGGGTCCACTCCTCCCTTCTGTTTGACTTCATTTGTCAGGTCAACCCCTGCTGGTTCTTCATTGTCGACCTTGTTACCATGAAAATCAGCCTTTATGTGCACTCAGTTTGAGTCTAGTTGAAGCTTCAGCTCATAAATAATTAGTTATTTCACCTCTCACTGCTCCATATATTGGAATATTAGTGTTGAGTTCATTACAAGTTTAAAACATGAGAGAATCAGATAGAGAATGTTTGTGATGGATGCCAGAGACTCCCTGGTGTTTCAGGAGGAGCTGCTGCTCCTAATTATTTCATCAATATCACGACTGCAGTCTGGATTATGATGCTGCTCCTTTAAAACCTTTATTTTATACTCTGATCAGAGTCAACAGTACACATCAGTGCATCTCTAATGACACTGTTATTCTTATTAACAGGTAATGAACAAAGAGCTGGGGGTGTTTGGATTCTGTTAGTGGAGTAAGGGACAGAAGGATCTGGTTTTTCCACTAAAGAGGTTCCAGTTCTAGACCAGGGATGTTGCTCAGTTCATCCTCTAAAGAGTTTAGAAGTTATTTGGTTTTCCACAGACTGAAAGTCCTCTCAGAGCCACGTCATTAAAACACTCTTCCAGTAAATGTTTGATCCTCCCTGAGTTTCTGTAAAGGATCACAGTGCAGGGAGACAGTTCCCACAAATCACAGGGTTCACCTCAGTCCTGAAAACTTAATATTGACAATCTATTTTATAAACTCCCTTTTTTAACAACTGTCAGTGTCTGTAAACACTCTTCACTGATCACCTATCAGTATTTGTTAAGAGCTGCTCCTAACAGGAGTTAACCCAGTGTTTATGAATTCATATGAAAACAGAGATAGTGCAGGCAGCACTACGCAGTGTTTAAATACATGACTGGTGAATAAAAACACACAAACAGAGACAATAACTTCATTTTAGTCAGCTGCTAATCTGACATCTGATTCATTATGAATCATAGAAAAAGTAAAACCAACTCAGAGACTCTAACCTTCAGGCTGTACTGGAGCCTGTTTCCAGATCCTGGCAGGGAGTCGGTGCTTTCACAGCCAGAGCATTCTGGGTGGAAACAGAAAGAACTGCTAAGTTCCGACTTCGTTTTAGAACCAGAATCTGTTTGGTGGGAAACCCTTTAAATGATGATGTAATCTGGCTCGATAAACAGATTTTTAAGGCACATCTCAAATCCACTGCATGTCTTCACCCAACGCAATATAAGAAGCGATGACTTCATGTTCGAACTCTAAAAAAACAAAAGGTCTGCTTCTGTTGGAATCAGAGTCATGAAGTCAGGGCAGAAAACACTGCAACAAGCAGCTGGAGCCTAACATGTGGGGCCAAGGGGGTCATTTATAATCAGGTCATTGATGTTAAACTAGAAAAGAGGACTGAGCCAATCTGTGGTAAGTATACAACGATTTTCAAAGCATTAATAACATGATTTTGTTAAATTTACCTTTATTATCATCACTGAGACCTGCAAGGTTTTCAGCTCTATGAAACAAGAAGCAAACATTTTCTAGATAACAGCATCTATTTGACCCCATGGATGTCCAGTGGAGCCATTAAACCCGGAGATACAAGTTTTCTGTGTGACAGAAATGATTAACACAAGCTCATGCAGTAACTTGAGAAGGTCAGGGGTCAAACGGCCATCATCAGAGTTGCTGGCAGCCTGCAGCGACAGACTTCTTGGCAGCCTTTTGTCACTATGGCAACTATTCACAGCAGCAGGGAGTGGCTCCTAACACCCAGTTGGTCCCCAGCAGTCGACACAGATAAATCAACAACAGGGCCCCTCATGGACCCTCCGTCCTGCACCCCAACCACAGCACAGAAAGAGAGCGGTTCCCCTCTATAGATGATCAGAACACAGATACCACAACCAACTTCACCGACTCCTGTTAAAGATGACAGAAAATGTATGTTTTAGTTTCAGGGGTTTTCCAGATCCATCATCAGACTACAGACTGGACAGAGCCACAAACCATTTCTACTAAAAGCCTGTTGACAGAAAATTGATCTAATGAAGCAAAAACGTCAAAAACTCAGAAGAACTTTGTGTCATTAAAATAAACATCAAAGAAGCTAGTTAGAAAAATACATCTCCATAAGTAGAATCTAAAGACATCTGATTTTAAACTATTTGGATCCTGTTAAAAAATGATGGTCTCTGGACTGAAATTTATAAAATAATAAAAACAATTTAATAAAAAATCAACTAGTGAAAATCTGACATCGCCGTTGAAGTGGTTCAACTGAATCATTTTATAACGCTGTAGCGTTTTGAAATAACAGTTTTTTTAACTACACCCTCTTCAGATAAATAAAGCTTATTTCTGGTTTATAATGAAAAGTGATAAACTGTCATTTAACCCTGATAATAGCTAATATTTATTGAAGGTATCTAGGTTCTTTGAAAGAGTACAGTGAATTGAAATACCTTATTAATAACGTGAAACTGAGACCAGATAAGATTGAACAACCATTTAATTTGAAAAACCTAAGAACACAGACAGATAAGACAGTTTGAAAGTTTGATGTAAACACAATTAATATTCTTAAACATGTTGAGGATGTTAAAGATGGTTAATTGTGAGTTTTAACGGACCGTAGCATATGTTTTAATGACTAGGGAAGTTAGTTAATTTAGTTAACCTAGTTGGGACTTTAAGAGTCAATTTAGGGCTAATTTGAGTTTGGAATGGGATTTAGTTTTGCTTAATTTAGTTTGGAAGAATTAAGCTTTATCAAAGCAAAGCCTCTCGATCAGAAAGGGGTTTCTTACTGAGTTGCAGGTCTCGTGGGTCCAGCAGGGTGAGGGGCCTCTGGCAGAGGTGGAGCAGGTCCCCGGATGAAGGCCCAGTTCCCAGAGGAG
>SSNR01000422.1:428248-446043 GCA_006937965.1 Callopanchax toddi | reverse complement strand
CCCAGTCTGTGGTGTTAAAGAAGAGACTTCTTTACAGAGAGTGTTTTATTAGACCAGCTAGTGTCCAGTTAAGGTCATCTGGGAGATGGACACCTGAAAGTGGACAGTAGGACACCTGTAGGGATCTTGATTCAGGTTAAACATAATCCAAGAGTGATTGTATTCCAAGTTGTTGGGAAAAAGATGGATTATTGTTGTGATGGTCAACAGAGGTCAAAGGTCAGAGGATGTAGCCTATTTGGTGAGGCTACAACGCAGACTTAAAGAGCAAGCTGAGGTTAGAGACCCCTTACACAAATGTTTAGAGAAATATAATAGAAACTTGTTCTGACTAAAAATGTACACAAATACAACTTATTTAGGCTTTTGGAGACATTTTTGTGAGTATTTTCTATTTTCCGCCAGACCGGAAGTGACGTAAAAACCAGGAGACCCTTTCCCTCGATATAATGAAAAATATGGTTTTCAATGCCGGCTCTGACACAGAGGAAACTTTAAATGTTTACAATTACTTAATAAATAAAGTTGGTAATTAGCAGAGTTCACGGCGGAGAAAATACATTTTTAATCTGGCCTGGGAGCACCTTGGGGTCCTGCTGGAGGAGCTGGTCCAGGTGGCCGGGAGAGGACGGCTAACCCCGCAACCCGAAGGCGGATAGGTGGAGGTAGGGAGACGAGACGTAATTAGCAGATATTGGATGACAAAGCTTACAACACACAGCTCTCTTTGGCGTATAGCTGAGCCCCTGATAGATCCGGTCTGGTCTGATCTGCAGCCTGTTACTGGCCGGGTTGAAACATAGAAGCTGCCTCCGTTAGGTTCTGTTAGCTGCTGCCAACTGCGTCCAGTTGGGAATTTGAGTTGAGTTGAGCCACACTGGGTGTTTGCTTCGGTATCCCATGTGGAGCTCCATCATCGCTGGGATTTTAGTGTTTAATATATTTATTGATTTTCAGGAAAAAGAGAAAAAAAAAAGACAAATATAAACAAAAGACCTACCCACAAAAATAAATAAATAAAAATTCCACTGTCGAATTAAACAAAGATAGTTTAGTTTCACAAACCATACAGGGTAAAATTTTGATAACAGTCAGCCAATATTACATTAACCATGGGGTCACTCTTGCAGTCCAGTTTTGACTTACTAAGATGCACTCTATGCACTACTTTAAACTGAATTAAACAGTGCCTTGCACATATAGAGGATGAGTGAATTTTCTGCAGAACATCATTCCAGTCTGATTCAGAAATACACATTTTAAGGTCTTGTTCCCAAGCCTGTTTAATTGACAAGCTAGAGGAAGGAGCAAGGTCTGTAATCCGTCCCAGCATTGCAGATATAGCCTTCTTTCTAGTAGGGTTAAAAGACATAACATCATCTAATGTATTTTCAAGAGGTCTATTAGGAAACTCTGGGCTGGCCCTGGAAACAAAATCTCTCACCTGTAGATATCTAAAAAAAATGAGAAGCTGGCAAATTGTATTTTTGACTCAACTGTTCAAAAGAACCAAATTTGTTTTCAAAATATAAATCTTTCACAAACCTTAGCCCTCGCCTTTGCCATCCCTGAAATGTAGCATCATGCATTGAGGGTGGAAAGAAATGGTTAAAAGCTATTGGGCTGCACAGACTCATTTTTAACAGACCAAAATGTTTCCGAAACTGTAAACAAATCCTAATTGAGTTGTGGACTATAGGATTATCAAATACCAGTCTTTTTGGTAGTGGTATTGATGCACCAATAATAGATGTTAACGAGAAGTGTTCAGAAGAGGATTTTTCCATTTCAACCCATGCAGGTCCACTATCTTCATATTGATATTGTATCAGGTAAGATAAACAAAATAAATTGACTGCCCAATAATAATAACGAAAGTTTGGCAAGGCTAAAGGCTGGAATACACCGGATACCTCAGCGATGCGCCACCTTTTGGCTGCGGTGTTGGCGAGTCTTGTACTCACACAAGACGCGCCCCTGACACAGTGCGCCATAGTATGCTGCTTAAAATAATCGCGCGATAGTCACAACATCACGCGGGAATTGAAAACTGGAAGCGGGAAGTGAATTCTTTGTTTATATGTGATCAGAGCTGCCGTCGTGTGTTGTGGGAACCTAATTCTAATTCTTTCAAAATGGGTAAGTAAGCTATTTAATGAAGCTGTTGTTTATGTGTGCCGTAATGTTTGTGGCGGTTTATTTCTGTGTGCCGTAATAGGAGCCGTTCTGCGTCGTAACGTCGGTGTCATGGTAATGGCGGTGTCAGAAAGTATTCAACATGTCGTGACACACGCGCACAGCTGCGACTGGCACTCCTTTTTAAACTGGTGCGAATCTTTAGCAGGATGGCGGCGTCTCGCTTGTCTGGGACGCGTTGTGGCGAGCTCTGTGTGAGTGATCTGATGGACTAGAATGGTTTTAAATCAAAATAACGCCGCAGCCACGACGTGGCGTGTCGCCGACGTGTCCGGTGTATTCTAGCCTTAAGCCTCCATCCTGTTTTGTTTTCTGTAGATGATCTTTTTGCAAACGTGATTTTTTGCCATTCCAAAGAAATGCTGAGATTATTGAATCCAGTTTTTTTTAAATAAGCGTTTGCAAGATAAACTGGGAGGTTTTGAAACAAGTATAAATACCTAGGTAATATCGACATTTTGACCACATTCACCCTCCCAACTAGTGAGAGGTAAAGAGGTGACCAGGTGGATAATTTTTGTTGTATTTCAAGTTGTAATTTGCCATAATTCTCTTTAAAGAGGTCACAAAAGTTTTTTGTCACGGTTATGCCAAGATATACAAAACTATGAGTGGTTATCTTAAACGGAACATTAATTTTAACCAGTACTGATTTGGCCACATTTAACGGCAATAACTCACTCTTGTTCAAGTTTAATTTGTAGCCTGACACAGCCCCAAAATTAACAAAGAGTTTCAAAATAAAAGGAATAGTCTTCTCTGCCCTTGACACAAACAGTAGTAAATCATCCGCAAATAAGGATATTTTATGTTCCATGCCACCTCTGAAAATACCATGAATAAAACAGCTACTCCTTATAGCTATGGCTAGTGGTTCAATAGCCAATACAAAGAGAAGCGGGCTGAGAGGGCATCCCTGACGGGTGCCACGTTGGAGATTAAAAGGCTTGGAATAATAATTATTAGTAAGCACCATGGCTGAAGGACAAGCATACAAAAGTCTAACCCAGGATAAAAAATTACAGCCAAATCCGAACCTGCGCAAAGTCTCAAAAAGGTAATCCCATTCTATTCTATCGAATGCTTTCTCTGCATCCATAGAGAGAAGGCATTCAGAGTCAGCTTGATTAGAAGTATACATTATATTAAGTAAACGACGAATAGAAAAAAAAGAATGTCTGTTTTTAATAAAACCAGTCTGATCAGGAGAGATAATTTTAGGCAAAACTCTTTCTAACCGTTTGGCTAAAATCTTTGCTAAGATTTTGTAATCGGTGTTTAAAAGTGATATTGGCCTATAAGACCCACACTCTAGGGGGTCCTTGTTCTTCTTTGAGAGTAATGTAATGCAAGCCTGATTCAAACTATTAGGAAGGCTACCTTTATTAAAGGAGTCTGTATATAATGTAGTCAAGACTGGAGTCAATTTATCTGCAAATGTGGCGTAGAATTCATTCGGCAGTCCATCTGGTCCTGGTGATTTACGTGACTGTAATGATTTAATTGCAGACATAATCTCCTGATGTTGTAAAGGTGAGTCCAGGCTAGAGGTTTCCTCTGGAGTTATTGTTGGAATATGTAGATCTTTAAAGAAATCAGAAATACGTTTAAGATCATGATCATTATCAGAGCTGTACAGGTTGCTGTAATAACACTGGAAAGCATCATTAATCTTCTGTTGGTCTGTGACAATTGTGCCATCCTGTGATTTGATACCATTAATAGTTTGCTTAGCCCTTGCACATTTTAACTGCCTTGCGAGATTTTCACCAGCTTTATCCCCATGTTCATAAATCTCACTCTGATTTTTTAACAGTAAATATTCTATAGAATGTGAAGTAAGNGTGGGAAACCCTTTAAATGATGATGTAATCTGGCTCGATAAACAGATTTTTAAGGCACATCTCAAATCCACTGCATGTCTTCACCCAACGCAATATAAGAAGCGATGACTTCATGTTCGAACTCTAAAAAAACAAAAGGTCTGCTTCTGTTGGAATCAGAGTCATGAAGTCAGGGCAGAAAACACTGCAACAAGCAGCTGGAGCCTAACATGTGGGGCCAAGGGGGTCATTTATAATCAGGTCATTGATGTTAAACTAGAAAAGAGGACTGAGCCAATCTGTGGTAAGTATACAACGATTTTCAAAGCATTAATAACATGATTTTGTTAAATTTACCTTTATTATCATCACTGAGACCTGCAAGGTTTTCAGCTCTATGAAACAAGAAGCAAACATTTTCTAGATAACAGCATCTATTTGACCCCATGGATGTCCAGTGGAGCCATTAAACCCGGAGATACAAGTTTTCTGTGTGACAGAAATGATTAACACAAGCTCATGCAGTAACTTGAGAAGGTCAGGGGTCAAACGGCCATCATCAGAGTTGCTGGCAGCCTGCAGCGACAGACTTCTTGGCAGCCTTTTGTCACTATGGCAACTATTCACAGCAGCAGGGAGTGGCTCCTAACACCCAGTTGGTCCCCAGCAGTCGACACAGATAAATCAACAACAGGGCCCCTCATGGACCCTCCGTCCTGCACCCCAACCACAGCACAGAAAGAGAGCGGTTCCCCTCTATAGATGATCAGAACACAGATACCACAACCAACTTCACCGACTCCTGTTAAAGATGACAGAAAATGTATGTTTTAGTTTCAGGGGTTTTCCAGATCCATCATCAGACTACAGACTGGACAGAGCCACAAACCATTTCTACTAAAAGCCTGTTGACAGAAAATTGATCTAATGAAGCAAAAACGTCAAAAACTCAGAAGAACTTTGTGTCATTAAAATAAACATCAAAGAAGCTAGTTAGAAAAATACATCTCCATAAGTAGAATCTAAAGACATCTGATTTTAAACTATTTGGATCCTGTTAAAAAATGATGGTCTCTGGACTGAAATTTATAAAATAATAAAAACAATTTAATAAAAAATCAACTAGTGAAAATCTGACATCGCCGTTGAAGTGGTTCAACTGAATCATTTTATAACGCTGTAGCGTTTTGAAATAACAGTTTTTTTAACTACACCCTCTTCAGATAAATAAAGCTTATTTCTGGTTTATAATGAAAAGTGATAAACTGTCATTTAACCCTGATAATAGCTAATATTTATTGAAGGTATCTAGGTTCTTTGAAAGAGTACAGTGAATTGAAATACCTTATTAATAACGTGAAACTGAGACCAGATAAGATTGAACAACCATTTAATTTGAAAAACCTAAGAACACAGACAGATAAGACAGTTTGAAAGTTTGATGTAAACACAATTAATATTCTTAAACATGTTGAGGATGTTAAAGATGGTTAATTGTGAGTTTTAACGGACCGTAGCATATGTTTTAATGACTAGGGAAGTTAGTTAATTTAGTTAACCTAGTTGGGACTTTAAGAGTCAATTTAGGGCTAATTTGAGTTTGGAATGGGATTTAGTTTTGCTTAATTTAGTTTGGAAGAATTAAGCTTTATCAAAGCAAAGCCTCTCGATCAGAAAGGGGTTTCTTACTGAGTTGCAGGTCTCGTGGGTCCAGCAGGGTGAGGGGCCTCTGGCAGAGGTGGAGCAGGTCCCCGGATGAAGGCCCAGTTCCCAGAGGAGGCAGTTTAGGTGGTTCACCTGGGAATCGTCTGATGGCCCTGAGATCCGTGCGACAGCAAGGGAGGTCACCCTCGGCATGGTGAAGTCATTCCTGACCAGTTCCCGTAGTGAGGGAGAAACTGAGAGGCCTTGTTCAAAGCTGATGAAGGTTCAGCTAAGACTCGACATAGAGCAAGATTCTATGAGGACTCGACAAGACTGGCAAGACAAGACTGGCCAGACAAGACTCGCTTGTACCGGAACTGAATATTAGTTTTGAGAAGAGTTATCTTAAATTCAACCAATCAGAAGATATTAAGTGTACTAATCAAAACTGAGTTAGTGAAGTTGTGGGTGGCTCTGATTGGATAAGGGAACTGTGAGGGAGTTTACCAACTCACATATGACTTCCGCCCGTTAAACACTCACATTATAATGGTAGAAAATGCATGAAAATAGCAGAGAAGCATATTATAACACTTTGAGTGTGTGAGAGGGCAAATGCCCTTGAGCAGGAACACTACCAGCGACTGTTCTGTAAACAAGAGATTACAGTTGGAACACCAGTCTGTGGTGTTAAAGAAGAGACTTCTTTACAGAGAGTGTTTTATTAGACCAGCTAGTGTCCAGTTAAGGTCATCTGGGAGATGGACACCTGAAAGTGGACAGTAGGACACCTGTAGGGATCTTGATTCAGGTTAAACATAATCCAAGAGTGATTGTATTCCAAGTTGTTGGGAAAAAGATGGATTATTGTTGTGATGGTCAACAGAGGTCAAAGGTCAGAGGATGTAGCCTATTTGGTGAGGCTACAACGCAGACTTAAAGAGCAAGCTGAGGTTAGAGACCCCTTACACAAATGTTTAGAGAAATATAATAGAAACTTGTTCTGACTAAAAATGTACACAAATACAACTTATTTAGGCTTTTGGAGACATTTTTGTGAGTATTTTCTATTTTCCGCCAGACCGGAAGTGACGTAAAAACCAGGAGACCCTTTCCCTCGATATAATGAAAAATATGGTTTTCAATGCCGGCTCTGACACAGAGGAAACTTTAAATGTTTACAATTACTTAATAAATAAAGTTGGTAATTAGCAGAGTTCACGGCGGAGAAAATACATTTTTAATCTGGCCTGGGAGCACCTTGGGGTCCTGCTGGAGGAGCTGGTCCAGGTGGCCGGGAGAGGACGGCTAACCCCGCAACCCGAAGGCGGATAGGTGGAGGTAGGGAGACGAGACGTAATTAGCAGATATTGGATGACAAAGCTTACAACACACAGCTCTCTTTGGCGTATAGCTGAGCCCCTGATAGATCCGGTCTGGTCTGATCTGCAGCCTGTTACTGGCCGGGTTGAAACATAGAAGCTGCCTCCGTTAGGTTCTGTTAGCTGCTGCCAACTGCGTCCAGTTGGGAATTTGAGTTGAGTTGAGCCACACTGGGTGTTTGCTTCGGTATCCCATGTGGAGCTCCATCATCGCTGGGATTTTAGTGTTTAATATATTTATTGATTTTCAGGAAAAAGAGAAAAAAAAAAGACAAATATAAACAAAAGACCTACCCACAAAAATAAATAAATAAAAATTCCACTGTCGAATTAAACAAAGATAGTTTAGTTTCACAAACCATACAGGGTAAAATTTTGATAACAGTCAGCCAATATTACATTAACCATGGGGTCACTCTTGCAGTCCAGTTTTGACTTACTAAGATGCACTCTATGCACTACTTTAAACTGAATTAAACAGTGCCTTGCACATATAGAGGATGAGTGAATTTTCTGCAGAACATCATTCCAGTCTGATTCAGAAATACACATTTTAAGGTCTTGTTCCCAAGCCTGTTTAATTGACAAGATAGAGGAAGGAGCAAGGTCTGTAATCCGTCCCAGCATTGCAGATANCAGGTCATACTCTGCAGTAAGCTTTAAACGTTCTTTATATACATTTTGAGAGGGGTTCAAAGAATTCCTATTATCTAGTTCAGCTTTTTGTCTTTCCAAGTCCTTTTGTTTTAAGATAACGTCCCGTTTCTTATTGGCCATAAAAGAAATAATTTGACCTCGAAGGTAAGCCTTAAGAGCCTCCCATGCAGTTGAGATGGAGATATCTGGTGTTAAGTTTATTTCTAAAAAAAAAAAAGAGATTTGGTCTGAAATGAACCTGGTAAAGTTTTCATCATTCAGCAGAAGAGAATTAAATCTCCAAAGCCGTCTATGGGGATCAACACCAGGTATACACATTTTCAATAAAAGAGGTGCATGATCTGAGATGACAATCGCTTGATAATCACATGCATGAACCTTACTAGTTAGGCTGTTATCAGTAAAAAAATAGTCAATCCTACTATAAGTTTTATGAGCATTGGAAAAGAATGAGTATTGTCTATCATACGGATGCAAAAATCGCCAAATGTCTAAAATACCATATGTAGAAAGAAGAGATTGTAAGTAAGAAGTCGATTTTAAAACTGTGTAACCTGTTCTGACAGAAGATCTATCCATCCCTGGGTCTAAACATAGATTAAAATCACCGCCCATAATAAGCATGTGGGAGCTTAAACCAGAAATAAGACCAAAGACTCGTGAAAAAAACTGAGGGTCGTCACAATTTGGGGCATATATATTGGCTAGAATAACATCAAGATTATAAAGTGTACCAGTTACTATAACATATCGACCATTAGAATCTGCTTGGATTGAAGAGGGAACAAAGGGTACTTTCTTATTTATCAAAATTGCAACACCTCTAGCTTTCCCTCCAAAAGTTGAATGAAAAAATTGTCCCACCCATCCACATTTCAGACGAGCATTGTCTGTAGTTTTAAGATGCGTTTCTTGAATAAATGCAATACCAGTGCCCAAATTTTTCAGATGCGTTAAAGCTTTTTTTCTTTTAACTGGGTGATTCAGGCCTTTAACATTCCAGGTGACAATATCTAAATATAAAGCCATCCTACATATATTTCTTCAAATAACAATAAACCCAGTCGGACATTTATCTGCAGTATCAGCTGAATAAACAGAATCTATCAAAGGGTATGCAAAAGTTGATATAATGAAATGACAGTGAAACCCAACCCCCCCCAAAAAAAAATAAAACATTAACCCCCCTGGTGAATCTAGCTGCTAAAACATACAGCACACCTACCCTATCTAACTGAAAGACTTCCATAACTATCCCATCCAAAATAACCCCCTTCAGTCCGCATATTGACCAGCTAAATGTAACCACCAAAATAAAAATGTCATTTGTTGACGTATAAACAAAAATAGGTGACAGCACCTCTACTACATAGCAATTTTAGTCTGAATAGTGAATGTAAAGAACAACACTTAACCATCTTCTTACAATTTGTCCGGAATGTCCCCCACCTCACTGTTCATCCAGCATTTCAGACCGCCTTGTGATCCTCCACAAACTTTTCTGCCTCAGCTACTGAACTGAGCATGATACGGGTGCCGTCGGCTTTAATGATGCGAAGCCGTGCCGGGTAAAGCAGTGAGGGTTTCAAACCCATCTTGTACAAGTTCGACATCACTGACCGGTATTCCCTCCTTTGATTGATCACCTCGGGGCTGTAGTCCTCATAGATTCGGAATGGCTTGTCTCCATATTTTAAATCGTTCCTCCTTCTAGCCTCTCGAATCAACAGCTCCTTATTCTGGTACCGATGGAAGCAAACGATGACGGTCCGCGGTCTGCCTCCGGGCCTCGGTGTTGCGGAAGAGATGCGGTGAGCCCGATCCAGTTCAGGCAGGTTAGGAAACATGTCTCGTCCAAAAACGTCTTGTAGCAGCTGTGAAAAAAACTTGGAAGGCAGCGGTCCTTCAATCCCTTCTGCCAGTCCAACCAAGCGAATGTTGCACCGCCTGCTTCTTCCCTCGATGTCTGCCAGTTTAGCCATTAGCTTCTCGTTGGCAGCCTTTAGAGCCTCGCAGCTATCCTCCACTTCCACCAGACGCTGATGAATGGATTCAGCGTTATCCTCCAGCGATTCTAGACGTTTTCCGTGACTCTCCGATGTCATCTGAAGACCATCTAGCTTTTTATTTACTTCATCAAAAAAAGATGCCTTTAGCTCCGCCAGAAGGGAAGCTCGATGGTCAGCTAACAAGGCTGTCATGTCAGCTTTGCTAACACTAGCCGAGGAGGTAGTAGCTGCCTCGTCTAACATTTTCTCACTCGCTTTGGCTGTTTTAGGTGGCATGACCAAAAAGGAGGTTACCTTGACAGGTTGAGGCACTAGAAAAAGTTGTTTCTATTGGTGAAACAGCGGTATGGTGGTTTAAACAAACAAAGTTTTTCGGGAGCTGGAGATATGCGTGACTACTCCAAGTGCGTCATCCCGGAAGTCCATCGCTGGGATTTTAATCCTCCAGTATGAAGTGGACGACACCAACGACCAACCATGTTTTTCGTAGCCAAAGTAGAAGAAAAGTCCAGCAGCCAGGTAAGAGGATTGTCCTGTCCTCATTCGTGGACTCGCTGTCCTGACAGGCTGGTGATTGTACGGCCTCCACAAACACAATAATTTAGCATTTAAAAATAAATAAATGAACACACACTGACTCGATTACACAGCCTCTGCCGGAAAACTATCAACTGGCCACAGTGAGTCGAGAGAGCGAGGCAGCCTCGTAGTGTTGGCAGGTTGGAAATGTTTAAGTAGTTTTAGCTTTAAAGAATCTAACACAATGATTAAAACAAGAACCTCTTACACAGATTCCACACAACAAGAGGCTCAGATTAATGGAATTATTGATCGTAGAGTGCTGAACTATCCTACAAAGACAATAATTATCATACATCTCACAACACTGTGCAGCAACGCCTAGCATAAAACGCCCCTTCATGACGTCACAAGTTGAGATTTTTTTTAAATAAAGCGATTTTTAGAAGCTTTGCTGAAAAGGGTCACTTTTGACTATAAAAATGGTTTGAAAAAGGTATTGTAAAAACAAAATACCCTCAATAAACATTTCAAAAAGTGTTTTTGGACAGCATTTTATCTGAATTTAAAAAAACTAAACCTGCAATTTGCTCTTTAAAAACCTGTGTGGACAGAAACAATGGTTCCACTAGATAAGATGAACCCTTCATAGGACAAGTAATCATTTTTAATCACTTGCTTTACCTTTTGATTTGAAGCCTGAACCAGAAACTTGTACAAAATAAAATTTAAAGTAAAGAAAATAAGAAAAACGTAACCAGGTTTTTAATTTTTTTTGTGACCTGAAGCTGAAGTTCACTTGGGTTCTGCAGCAGGACAATGATCTAACACAGCAGCAGGTCCACCTCTGAATGGCTTCAGAAAAACTAAATGAAGATTTTGGAGAGTCCTAGTCAAAGTGCTGACCTGAGTCTGACGGAGATGCTGTGTCAGGACCTTGAATAACCCTCAATGGTGAAAATCCAGACATAAACACTAAGGTCTCTGAAATCTGACACATGTAGAACTGATGTGCTGAAGAAACAAATGTTTTTATTTCAGTTGTTTTAAAAATATGATCAAATGTTGAAAACACAACTGATTCTCACCACATGGTTTTAATCACGTCTGAAACCCTCCATAGCATCAGTATCAGCTGTGAGACAAGACATCAGCTCAGTCACATCCAAAAACAACATCCATATTAAGAAGAATCCAGTTCAGATAAAAGTCCATAAAAGAAATGGTTGGACTGGAACTAATCAGTCACCAGAAGATCTCAATATCTAAACACGCAGTGGAAGGAAGTGAGAATCACACGTCCTCCCTGTTGAGACATTTATAAATAAAAGAACAGGAGGAGGAAGCTCATCAGTCAGAGGAGTGATGATGATCTAACGGAGGAGGGGAACAAACAGAGACAAGGTTTCATAGTATAATAATATTATATACTCCTCATATTAGTTCCACATCATAATTTAGGTTGAATATCTGCTCTGATATGAATATGAGGAGTTATCTGGAACTTCCAGAAGCAGGAGGAACCCTCTGACTGTCAGAACAAATGGATGAGGAGGATGCTCCTTTAAAGAGGGCAACATATACATCAGAGTACTATGTATATACCAGAGTACTACGTATATACCACAGTACTACGTATATACCACAGAACTACATATATACCACAGAACTACATATATTCCACAATACTGCGTATATACCACAGTACTACATATATACCACAGGGTTTCCTCCAGGTTCTCCGGTTTCCCCCACAGATCACAACATGCCTGATGGGTAATTGTTAATTGTGTACGCCGCTGTGTATAAAAGTGCCTGCTAAGCAAATAAACATAAACAACTTATACACCACAGTACAATGTAAATACCACACTACTACATACCACAGTACTATGTCTATACCACAGTACTATGTCTATACCACAGTACTACATAGTAGTGTTAGTTCTCTACATCTGACCCGTTCCTGAGGAGCAGCAGACAGTTTTATGGCGTCCAGGATTGGGGTTCAGTATCTTGTCTAAAGATACTTCCTACACATTGCTTTGGCGGGATTGAACCCTGACCTCCTGATCAGTGGACAACCTTTCTTCCTCTAAGCCACTGTCGCCTGATAAAATGTTAATCTGATTACGGTCTTAGAGGAGCAAACGTTAATTGATTTATTTGTGTACGTTACTGCTAATATGTCTTTACAAGGAAACGTGCTGTGTGTTTGAGCACCTAATTTGATTATATTGTACACCTGTGGCGCTGTGTATAGGTATGTTCATAGTGAATGTGTTTGTGAGGCCTAACAGGAATTAAGTATGCACTATCTATACCTGAATACCTTTTTTCTGAGGTTCTCCCTGTGCTGTATGACGACTTAGAGAAAGAGAGGCAAATAGAACTTTAAAAGACTTCAGAATGACGTATGGTCGTTATTCTGTTGGACCTACAGCTATGATTCCCACAAGATGCCACCATGGTAACAAAAGAGCATTTAGATTCAATTTCCAGTTTTTTTCCTGAGCCTGTCTTTATTCCATGTCTATAGCATAGCCAGAAAGTATCAGTAGTACCAACACACATGACTGGGAGGAGTGGGGTTATTCTACAAGCTTTTCATGAACTTTATTCCAGCAGACGTGCACACTGCACACGGTCCTTCTGTCTTTGGGCCACAGCTTTTAATACTTCACTGATCACAGATCAGACTCCAGCCAGTTCATTCCTTTAAGCCTGCAGCTATTTAGCTAACATTTACAGAACCTAAAAAGCACAGAGCTGTCACATCACAAACATCTACATCTCATCTACTAACCTCCATTCACTCCTTCCTATCTGCCCGAAAGCCCCCATCCAGTCAGCAGCTTTCTCCCTGTCCTACTTCTCTCCATCACCTCCTTCACTCATCCACTCCACCACTGTCTCTGTTAGGCTATCAGTCTCTGCCGAGCTTAGCGGCTCGTTCCTAATCAGCTTACTGCCAATGAGACTAAGCCTGAGCTGAAAAGGCGATTGAGGGAGGCCGTTTAGCCACTGGCTGACAACTGGCAATAGCTGGGGGGATGGTGTCAATAAAACATAATAAAGTAGAGAACAGAATCCAGTGTCTCTTATTCAGCATTAGGAGTGAGAACAGACATGTGAGCAATGATAAGAGAAGACAAAAGGGAAGACTTTGAGTGTTAAGTCCTGTCTCCAGGCGCCATAAGGAACATTCAGTTAGTCTGCACCATGGCCCTGTGAGGCCACCATACCATCAGCTCTGCTGAGGTCAACAGTTTTCATCGCTTGCTTTGCTGATTTTTTTTTTCTGTAAGTAAATTGAGAATAAAAAGTGAGCTGTTACCATGAAGGAATAGTTTTAGACTTCCTGCTTGTCTCATTAGTAACAATGTGAGGAGCATTAAAAGATGTTTGGATGGAGAGCACCATCTTCACTGTAAAGGCTGACGTCTGAGCTGGAGACTTCTCCATCACTGCTTTATTCAAAGGCAGTAGCTGCCTGCTGCTGGTTCCTGTAGCACTGCTGATTCAGGTCCCCAGTGTGATGTCATCACCCTACGTAGGAGAGCTTGGCTGTCCTTCATTTAAAGGTTATTAGCTACACATTTGTCAACTTTGTACTTGTAACATTTTTTTACTTCGAAATACTCTGAAATGAAAACAAATCCTGACATTTGCATTTTAAACTTTTTTAAAAACTTGGTTATTTTAAAAGTTAGATTAAGTAAGAGACACCATGATTAGACATACTGCTGTTACTTCACTAACCTTTATGGGTTAATGCTCTTTTTGTACATGTCATTCTAATTTCAACAGCTTTGAACAGAGCAGCAGCAGCAGCAGTGTTGTTTTCGTTAAGGAAGACGATAACAAAATTGATGCGTTGACGCACCTTTTTTCCCCAAGACGTAAATGAGACGCAGACAACGTCTATGCGGCTCTTCGATGACTAAAATGAGACGAGACGTCTGGGCGTATTCGTCAGCAAGACAAAATGAGACGAAAACGTTAGTGAGTGGAGATGTGAAACGGTTTTTGGATAAACTGTTTGCTGTGACATGTAAACTTAAAGTGATAATATGCAACTTTTTCATATTTTTAAATCTTTTCCTTGAGCCAGTCTGTGCTAATATGACCCTTTACAGAGTTAATGAAAAGTCACTTAGCCCCATCTGGTGATTAGATCCGGAATACCACGATTGCAAAATCTCCGTTGCCGTCACGGTACCCAGGAAGTCACGTGTCTCACGAGGGTTAGGCTAACCCAAAGTGGCTAGCTGTTATGCTAGCGCTGGAGTGTTTTTAGCTCATGATTCCTGATTTTTTTCCATCTCTCCCTGCTTGAACACAGCTGATTTCTTTGAAGGAGTAAATAACCGCTCCTGTAGAAAACTATGAAGGCTGAGGAGACATTTCAACACTTAGATTTAGGCGTTTAGAAGCTGAAACAATATGCTAACTTGTGTAATGCAGTGATTTAAAACGGCCACCAGAGGGAGCCCAAAACAAGCAAAACTACATATCATCACTTTAAGCTCTACTACAAGCATTTATTGTGGAGGGTGAACCGTTTACTTTCCGGCGGGGCCATGTTGCATCTTGCGTGGCGGGGCTTAAGAAGCTAGCACGGCTAGCACTACTGGCGCTGAGGGCGCTCGCTCATCAAATGGATACTTATTGAGAAGAAAACTGCTTGACAGCTTGTGGAAACTCGGCCGATTGATTCCAAAAACGTCCTGATTTAATCAGCTAAAGGGGGAGTCAATTTGGTCTGTTTGTTTCTTCTGTTTGACTAAGATCGCAGCGCTGATTTTCCCTGTGAGCTAAACTGAATAGCTCGTCCTGATCGATAAGTGATTTTATTCATGAAACAGCGACATGTCTTTGTTATCGTTGCTGCCAAACGTTAGTGATACACTTACAGTATAGTGTTGAGTGAATGCTTTGGTTAATGTAGTTTAGCCTGTTTGAGATTTTTCGTTACTTTTCCTAGCGGCCTATGGGAGTTTAGTGAGTGGTCTGGAATCATAATTTTAGTTTATTTTGATAGGACCCATCAGTGGATTTGACTTTATTTTGTTGTTAATTCACTTCATTAGTTGAGCTGATTGTCATGACTTGCTTGGTTAGTGGTTGTTGTCTGAAATGTAACATTAATTATCTAGCTGTGTTAGTTATAGATGTATGTATTTGTTTGTGGTGCCAGCAGAAAGATAAATGTGAATATTAAGTTATGTTTTTGATCTTGTTTAGGTCAGGTTTTTGATTTAAGAAATGAACTTTCCTGGAACAGGGCCTATTGTGGGTCAGATGGTCTGAAACTCTTACAACTTCTGTTGTGACCACATTGTGTTTGTTTTTTTATTGTTATTTGTATCTGATTATATTTATACTATTATACATATCATATATTAATATTTTATACCTCTCATATCGCGTTTACACTCTTCATGTTTAGTGTGCAGCACAGAATGTGAGTTTACAGGTTTTAAACTAAACAGCATGTAGGATGTTTGGACAGACAGCAGGTGATTCCAATTTCCAACTTGACATAAATTACTATGTTAAAGGATTATTACATTTTCTTAACTAAAACTGACTAAAACTAGACTAAAACCTTTTTGAGATTTCATCGACTAAAACTGGGCTAAAACTAAGACGTACAGACATGACTAAATGGACTAAAACTAATCAGCATTTTAGTCCAAAAGACTAAGACTAAGACTCAGATGGCTGCCAAAAACAACACTGAGCAGCAGGAACTGGAATGTAATTGAATCTCAACACATCAGGAAACCCTGCCCTAATAATCAGGTTCTTATCAGAAACTAAGAGCTGCCACCAACAATTAGAGCAACTAAGTGGAACCAAAGCACTCAGTCAGTCTTGATCAAACAGGAAGCTGGCAGCTGCTTAATGCTTCCATTAAACAAACAACGATCAGCAGATCAGTGGACAGACAACAAGCCTCTTCAGCACCATGTGATCAACATACACATTACTGTGTACTAGGGGTGTGTATTGGCAAGAATCTGGTGATACAATATGCATCGCGATACAGGACAGACGATACGATATATTGCGATACTGTGAGTAAGACCATATATTATGATTTTTAAAACATAAATTAAGAGTATAAAAACTGTCACAGCATTCTAAAAACCTTTTCCATACATCCGTTTTATTACTAGATCTAGTTGATCCACTGGAACGAAGAAGGTGAAAGCAGACACCAACTAGCGGTCATACTTTTAATTTTACTACAAAAATTACTGTCATCATTAATGATTCCATTCATTTTTTTAAATAAAATAAAATTGATAATTTGCTTTAAAGAGCATATATTAAGTTCTTTTTTTTTTATTATTCTGATAAAACTCTGTCCAAAAATACTATTTGAAATGTTTATTGAGGGTATTTTGTTTTACAATACATTTTTTTAAACCATTTTTCTAGTCCAAAGTGCCCCTTTTTGCAAAGCTTCTAAAAACGCTTTTTTTTTCATATGTGGACCTGTGACGTCAGCTAAGGGAGCTCCTAGCTAGGTGGCGCTGCTTACAGTGTTGTCAGATGTAGATAAATAAAGTATTTGTAGGATAATTTAACACTCTGTACGATCAATAATCCCATAAATATGATCATTTGAGCCCTTTGTTGTGTGGAGTTTGTGTAACAGATGCTTGTTTTAATCATTGTGTTAGATTTTTTAAAGCTAAACTACTTTAACATCTCAGACTGGCACCGCTCTAGTCTGCCAGCTGCCTGCTCGCTGTCGGCCATGAGTTGTTAGTTTTAGGTTAGAGCGCTCTTTAATCGAGTCGGTGTGTATTCATTTTAATAAAAAATGCTAAATTATTATGTTTATGAATGCCAATCGCCAGTCTGTCAGGACACTGAGTCAACAACGGGACGGCTTCCTTACCGGTACGGTGACTTCTGTTTGGAGACGAAAAACCCCGGTGGTCCTGGTCTAGTCCAGGACTGGATGTGATGGAGTCCCACATACCGACGAAAAACATTCAGTGTGACTCTAAACAGGCGCCGTTACTTCGATCCATTCACCGGAACCGCTGTTAGCACACAGCAGCTAACAGGAGCTAACGGGGAGACTTGAGTCTCGTTTCCATGCCAGGTTTGGTACGGTTCGTGGTGGGTCGTAATCCGGTACCGGTCCGCGATTTCATGAGAGCATTTCCTTCAGGTGTCTGACCCTCACCTGGCTGGCGGGGTACAGTAAATCCATGCCGCGATGCTCTCCAGAGGGGCTTCCCGTTCCCAGCGGGGCTACCAAGAGGGTCTTCACGGCGGGGTTTCCAGCCTGACCCGACACTGTTTCGGTCAGCCTCGAACCGTTTAGCTGTATCCTGTGAAACTTTTTATAAACTCTTTCATTTCTTAACAATCCACCTGAACGCAGCTCAATGTTTGGAGCTCTGATGATCAAAACCTGGTGCTAAACGCTGGTATTTTACCCAGACCCGAGTGAGGAGGTGGGTCACGGTCTACAGCTGGACCGACAGGGTACAGCCTTACAGGACGGATTGTTTTTATCTTTTTTTTTTTTTTTTTTA
>SSNR01000422.1:399377-428238 GCA_006937965.1 Callopanchax toddi | reverse complement strand
AGCCTTACAGGACGGATTGTTTTTATCTTTTTTTTTTTTTTTTAATCTTAATAACTGCTCACTATAGTAATAAAGTAATAAAATAACGGCACTCTGGGGGTTTGTTTTGCTCGTCACAAGTAGTGATAAGTGGATCAGTTTTCTATATAGAGAACGAACGGTCTCCCTGAACTGTCGTCACTTCCGGTTTGGTGAAAAAATTGACAATTCTCACAAAAACGAATCCAAGAGCCTAAATAAGCTGAATTTGTGTAAATTTTTATTCAGAAAAAGTTTCTATTATATTTCTCTAAACATTTGTTTAAGGGAGTGTCTAACTTAAAATATGCTCTTTAAATTTTAATACAGCAAAATATCGTGACGCAGATTGCACAATATCGACAAAATATGGTGACAGAAAATATCGTGATATATTGAATATCAACATTTTCTTACACCCCTACTGTGTACTGTTAGCAAAGTATCCCATGAACCACTGGATGGATGTTTACGAATTTTAGAAAGTATTTACTGTATGTTTAACTACAACTGATTCACTTTCAACACCACATTGAACATTAACACTAATCAACCTTTGTCAACACAATAATGGCTGAAACTCAGTTTTTTTCTACTGATATCTGACTAAAACGTCCCACGTTAGAAGCTGAGAGTGACGAGTCATTCTACAAGAACCGGTAAACTGTACAGATTAGATTGAATGTACAGGAGATCACCATTCCTCCATTCCTGAAAATCTCATTGGATCATCTCATGAGAAAAAGTATTCAGATTCAGCATCTGTTCTACAACAACTGAGAAACTTTTAAAATATCACAGAAAAACTTTAATCATCAGTTTGTGACCTCCACATCACACAGCTGCTGGAGCATCAGGTCGTCTGTCTGTCTGTCCGCTCAGTTCAACCAGCATCAAACGGCTCATTGGTCACAGTTACGGGGGGGGGGGCTTAATGGGAGGGGTTACAAACCACAAGAAAACGACTCCGCCCCCCTGCACACCTGGCTGTTTACTCAGGAATTCACTGTCTTCACTCAAGTGTGCAGGACAAAGAATCTACGGCACAAACTTGTCTTCACAGCAGGTGTTAGGAGAAACACACACACACACACACACACACACACACACACACACACACACACACACACACACACACACACACACACACACACACACACACACACACACACACACAGAGAAGCCACATCTGGCCATAAAACTGCTGAGGTCAGTAGATTTTTTGGTCTGTGGGTCTGATTTACATTTCTGCAAAACCAACAGATTCAAATGGCCGTCCAAGCTGCCAATTCTTGAAAGGAAAAGGAAGCCAAAAATTTACTTTATCTTATTTTTTCTTTCCCAAAAAAAGACCTGCAGTCCCACAAGTTTTATACAAAGAGCAAAAAAGAAAGCAGAAGAAGAGGTGAGGGAGAAAAATGTGCAAAGAGCAGCTAGGAAGGGAAAAAACATCACTGGAGGGCAATTATCTGGGCTATTTCTGGAAGACTGCTTTTCCATCCTCCAGCAGGGATGGAGGGAACAGGGAGGGTCTGTTTGGCAGCTGGCTGGAGGAGGGTGAGAGACACAGGGAGGGGGTAGGAAAAGAAAGGAGGAGATGTCAATGAGTGCATGGTACATTAGGAGGTTAAGAGTGTCCAGCAGGGGCCTGGTGGCCCCAAAGGGCCAGAGCAGTTAGCATTCAGAGCAGAGGGACAGAATCAGAAGGGGGTGGAGCCTACGGACAAGATAACTGATTGATAGAAGAAAAAAAGAAAACAGACATGAAGTCTGAGGCGATCTTCTGCATTAGTTTAAGGTCAACTGATAACTTGAGTTTATAAATCAGATGAATAGAAACTAATAACCACAAGTTTAGAAAGTTCTTTGAATAAAAAAACACATTTATAACAGCAAACAAGCTAAAAAAAACACTTCATTCTACATCTACAGTGGGGCTATAAAGTATTAAGTCAGCCACCAGTTGTGTAAGTTCTCCTACTTCAAAAGGTGAGAGAGGCCTGTAATTTTCATCATAGGTTTACCCCAACTATGAGAGACAAAATGAAAAAAAAATAAAAATCAATAAAGTCACATTGTCTGATTTTTTAAGATTTATTTGTAAAATAGAATTTCTTCAAAAACAAACAAGCTCTGACAGACCTGTAACTTCTTCTTCAGAGGTTCCTCTGTCCTCCACTCGTTACCTGTATTAATGGCACCTGTTTGAACTCGTTATCAATATAAAGACACCTGTCCACAACCTCAAACAGTCACACTCCAAACTGCACTATGGCCAAGACCAAAGAGCTGTCAAAGGACACCAGAAACTAAACTGTAGACCTGCACCAGGCCGGAAGACTGAATGTGCAATAGGTAGCAGCTTGGTGTGAAGAAATCAACGAGCATCAAAACCACACTACGCCATCAGAGATTCAAAACCTGCAGGGCCAGACGTGTCCCCCTGCTGGAGCCAGTACATGTGCAGGCCCGTCTGAAGTCTGACAGAGAGCATTTTTGATGATCAGAGGAGGACTGGGGGAATGTCATATGGTCAGATGTTGTTGGAGGAGAAAGAATGCCGAGTTGCATCCAAAGAACACCATACCTACTGTAAAGCACGGGGGTGGTAACATCAGGCTTTGAGGCTGTTTCTCAGCAAAGGGACCAGGACGACTGATCCGTGTAAAGGAAAGAATGAATGGGGTCAAGTATGGTCAGATTTAGAGTGATAACCTCCTTTCATCAGCACTGAAGATGAAACATGGCCGGGTCTTTTAGCATGACACTAATCCCAAACCCTCCGCCCAGGTAACAAAGGAGTGGCTTGGTAAGAAGCATGTCGAGGTCCTGGAGTGGCCTAGCCAGTCTCCAGAGCTCAACCCCTTAGAAAATATTTGGAGGGAGTTGAAAGTCTGTGTTGCCATGGCAACAGCCCCAAAACATCACTGCTCTAGAGATCTGCATGGAGGAATGGGCCAAAATACCAGCAGCAGCATGTGAAAACCTCGTGAAGACTTACAGAAAACATTTGACCTCTGTCATAGACAACAAGGGGTAGATGATAAACTACTGAGATGAACTTTTGTTTTTGACAAAATGTTTTTTTTCCACCATAATTTGCAAATAAGATCTTTAAAAACCAGACAATGTGATGTTCTAGATTATTTTCTCATTTTGTCTCTCATAGTTGAGGTAAAACTATGATGAAAGTTACAGGCCTCTCTCCCCTTTTGAAGTGGGAGAACGTACACAACTGGTGTCTGACTAAAGACTTTGTGCCCCACTGTATATATCTATATTTCTACATTTCTAAACACGGTCCCAATAAGCTGCTTCAGGAAAGTTTTCATCTCTGTTATGTTTTTGTTCTTTTTCCAACCAGTGAAAGGTGGACACCAAGTGATGAAAATGCAGTCTTCCTGCAGACACATCTTTAGGTGTAAAGTTGAGTTTTTATCTGAAATGGTGATTTCTGATTTCACAGGACAGAACGAGTTGCACAGAATTAGAAATGAGCCCAGAGCGCTGATCCAGACCTAAACCATCACAGGAGCTGGACTTTTGGAGTCCCTTTGCTCCAGAGGACATGGTGTCCATTCATCCCAGAGAATACCGAGTCTTGTGATTCACAGCTGCTCTGTGTGTAAAATGATTTGGAGATTTAACAATGCAGAACATAAATCAACTATAAAAACAAACATTTTGACTCCTAAAGACCATGAGGAGTCCAGTAAGAAGCTCAGAGTTCTTAGAGCTCAGCTTCATCACCGTCGACCCACTTTCCCACCGCTCATTTCCAAACCTGCATCCAACTCAGCTGACTGACGGGAGGGAGACACTTCCACACCACGTCTCCTAGCGCAAACACTTCAGCTGAGATCATGAGAAAAGATGAAAGAGGCAACGTAGAGAGTGGGGGAGAAAACGAGAGGGTGCACGGTAAAGACAAAGAAGTCGTTAGTGAGCTGCAGAAGCTGAGAGCCTGGAGCAGACCTGCCGGTGCGCAGCGATCCAACAGGCCTGTAGCTACAGGCTTTTAACTGCTGACACACAAAGGAGGAGAAAACAGGAAGAGAGGGGAGGAGGAGGGGGAGGAAAACAAAAAGTGGGTTGAAGAGGAAAAAGGAAATGAGAGGAAGTGGAGACAAAAGTAGAAAGGAACAATTAAAAAGCAAAAGAAAGGAAAGTTTGGAAGAAGGAAGAGAGAGCGTCACAAGACGGGGAGTTTTTTATCCTACAGATGCATGATGGGAACAAAATGAAGGAAACTGGACTGTTTCGTGTACAGAGTGAAAGAAAACATGCGATACTGGAAAACAGGACAAAAGATGTCCCAAACCAATGAAGCTCTTCACAAAGAAACAGACTCGGATACTTCGACAGCAGAAGAACTCAGGGATGCTTCTGTGAAAAGCAGAGATAGAGATGTAACAGTTGTAAGTTACTCTGAATAAAAGCATCAAAAAGAAGGTAGAGAGGAAAAGATGTAGAGACACCCAAATGTGTACAAACCCAGATAAACTTCAGAGGGGGAGCATACGGCCCCTCCTGGAAGCTCTGACAAAGGCTCTACTGTCAGCTGCCTTCTCCTGCACCTCCAGAGGTCTCCCTGACACCAGGCCGCTCCCCTCTTAATAACCAGCACAACAATCTTTTCAGGGACCAGAGTAACGGCCCAACCCTCCACTGCTGGATGAAAGAGAACATTCTGAGTTCAACGGCTGCTGTTTGAGATTCATGCTCATTTTTCACTCTCAGAACGATGACTAACGCGCTTAGAGAGGAGGGAGATGACCACCAAGTTCCTGCTCGCCAGGCGCTGAGGGCTTTCGTTCTCCTCCTAATGGCTTCGCTGTGGAGCAGCTGAAAGCTTCAAAACTGCTGGGCTGAAAACGTTGTTGTGCTCTTAAATTGACAAAGTGCACAATGTGCAGAGCTGAACTATTTCTGGATGGGTGGAGGGAGACGTTCATTGATGAACAGACAGGAAGGAGAGAGGAATGAATGATTCAAACCATTCATGGCACGACATGAACGAAGGACTGGAACGCATCAGGAGGAGCGTTCATTCTGAAAACGCCTAGCAGCACCACGGAGCGACCGTAGCATCTTTCATTCATGAAGCACGGCTCTCTCCTAAAGAGACGAGGCGCTGTTAGTGAACTGGAGCAGCTCAGATACAGACAACAATATGCTGTTATGTTGGAGGTTATTAGAAGGACAGATTTAAGACGGTTTACTTTTTTCATTTAATTTCTCTTTTTAGTTCATTAACTTTTAAAACCTTTTCACATTTTAACTTATATTTCTGTTGTTTTGCTTAAAGGTCCCATATTCTGCACTTTCTATCCACATGTCAAAGCTCTGCATTGGTCAAACTGACCCTTACTTTAAGGTCAGCTGTTGTTCTTTCACCCCCTCATCCAACCTCCTGAAGTAAAACTTTCCTTTAAACTGGGCGGAGCAGTTAGGGAGCCGAGCTTCTATAAGCCCCGCCCATCTCTCTTCTTGTGCACGTTCGTGAGACGTCAGTGGGTCTTCATGGTCTCAGATGAAGGGAGTAAAAAAAGACTTTTGTGCTCGTTGATCAACCATCTACGAAACAACTGCCGTGCTTTGCTCGTAGCTTCACCATGATGGTTAGCAAACGTTTGTGAGGATGAGCGCTCCCGTGGTTTTTAAAGGGCAGGCTCAGGTAGCCAAAGGTGCTCTGATTGGCTCTGTCCTCTAGAGAGGAGTGGTCTTTTCCCTTCTTGACGTCAGCAGGGAAAAGATTTAGAAGCCACCTGTTTTAGCATTAGCTCAAAACACATTTCCCAAAAATGAGAATCAGGAAGTGAAAACGGTGAAAATATTTTCTCATTTTTAGATTTCAGACACAGTCTTTGGGACTGATATGAGGAATTTTGCAGAATATGGGACCTTTAAATACTCACTATTTGCTCCATTAAGGGGTGAATTAATATTTCCATAAGAGCAACAGGAAGTGTGGATTATTAAAGCTGTTCTCAGGCAGACCAAACCCAGGAGTTTCAGGTAATTCTCCTCTACGTACCTGTCCAGATTGTACCACCTTACATCCTGAAGTCTGGTTTCTGAACAGAGCTGTTCGACCTGGTAACTGGTAGCTTTTATAGAACGATGAATGCTCTTTAGAGAGGTCAGCTGGGGACAGACAGCTACATGTTTAAGTGTTGCTGGTCCCTATTCAAATAAATAAATACATTCAGAAGTGTTTTCACTAAATAAACAGCTGATTAATAGTTTCGTTGCATCCTGATATAGGTGCATGCACATGTTAATCAGAGCAGCTGATGTTCATTTATATCAGGGATAAATCCATGATCATATCCATTAAAACCAGAAGCCACTTTGCTGAAAACATCTCAAACATCTCAGTGATTTTTAAGGAGGAGAACTCCAGGAACATCTTGTGGTTTTGTCATTAAAGTTCCCACTGTCCCTGAAAACTGTCCTTTCAAGATAAACTCTTCTGATTTTTCAGATAGAAAACATCAGCTTCACTGTAATGATGGTTGACCTCTGACCTCCTGTGAAATCAACAAGAACACCAAGACAGATTTCTCACAACAATCAATGAAGCATCAAATGACGTCCTGTAGGAAGGATAATGTGTATTGATGCGTCGTCGTTTGTCACATCAATCATCCTGTCAGAGGAGGAACTGAGGGGCTGCTTATTGATCTGGGTAGAAAAACAGGAGTTCTTCCTACATTTCAGCTGTTTTATGTTTATTTCCCGTTTTTTTCTGTTCCTGATGTAAACAAAGAGCTGACTGGTTGCTGTTTAGTAGGGCTGCAGCTATCGAATATTTTTGTAATCGAGTACTCTATCGAATCTTTTATCGATTAATCGAGTACTCTAATAAATTACATGTATGTATGTATATATAAATATACATGAATATATATAAATATATATGCTGCATGTACAATGTATAAATCTGAGAGAAAATAACAAAGTATTAAACATTTTTTTAAATAAAAAATAAATATAAACCATGGTTTTGTGGCATATAAGTGCATTTACTATTATTACCGGTATTTATTGCTTACCTCTGAACTTTCTGTTATGTCACTGTCTTCCCCTCACACACCTTTTTTTCAGTCAGACTGAAGTGACAGCGCTGCAGCTTGCAAGTTAATTCCATACGCGATGCGTGGCTTCGACTAATTGCTGTAATGCCTGTTTTTTGTGGCACAAATCTCATTGCATATGTTTCATTTTGCTCTGTTCCCGTTTACCTTTCCAAAATGCGGCCAAACTTTAGAGTTTTTCGGAATTTTTAACCCAAAACTTGCTACGGCATAGCAGCTACGCTGTTTTGACAGGGAGGGGAGGGGCTCTCTGCTCCTCTGTCTCACCTGTGTCTCCACCCGTGTAGCTGCGCAGGCGGTTAAATGAAGCATCTCATTTACAGGGACATTTGATAGTAAAAGTACCAAAGTCGGCACCGTGTTTTTTCGCTACCGGTACCTACTGATGTTTTTCGGTCTGTACCGGTCTAGTAGTAGTTGAAATAGTACGGTCTAGTTGTCCGCCATGGCTTAAGAGAAAACATTCGCTACTCGCGTGTGCATTCAGTGCAGTGTGTATGTGCGTCACTTATTTTGGTCCGGGTGAAACATGACCCCAGGCAATTGCAAAGCCATGAATTAATTAAATATGAATTAAACGAAGCCTCAAGGCAGAGAATTAGCCTCAAGGCTTTTTTGTACTCGAATTATTCGAGGTACTCGAGGAATCGTTTCAGCCCTAGCGTAGTTTGCTTTAGTGTTATTGGTTGATGTGATGCACAGAAAACATCATCAGTGTTTTAACGTCTTATTAGTGGAACTCTGTCTTTAGGTTAGGGTTTAGAACAGGTTAAATCTGAATGATTGTTCATTTCACATCCTAAAAATTTCATTTGTGTTGTTTTCTTTCTGTCTGTATTCTCAACAGTCAAACAGTGAGCTACGATTTATTTTTTTTAAAGAGCTTCATAAACTCCTGTTTACATCACAGAATCCTGACAAACTGAACCAGATGAACAGAACCTGACTGACCACAGAACAAAAGAGGGGGAGACTTCCTCCTAATCACTAAACAGCTGCCCCTGTAAAGCTCGGAGAGGGTACCCAAAACCAACATTAACTGAAAGGGGTTTAAAAACACAGCCATACAGAAAACCAATTTCCTCCAACGCTAAAGGAAGTTTTTAAAAAGCCTCTCAGCTTCTCTCAGAGCAGCAGAAAACCCATTAAAGTCCTCTGAAAGGCTCAGTGTAGACTCACTCCCTGAATGGATTTTGTGAAAGCAACAACCGAGAACAAATCCTGCAAATCTGGAGAAAAAAACCCCATCCCACAGGAGAAGAGAGGCAAACTGAGCATCTGTTCTCCTGTCACAGGTGATTACTCTGAGACTAAACGTCCAGGTGTGACGCTGGTGGCAGAGGAAGAGCGACTGATGCTGCAGCAAACAGCGGCCGTCCGCCTCGCCTCTGTCTGGTCAGACATCTGTTCTTTGCTTTGGAGATTATCTAAAGGTCTGAGGACCTGAATGAGGGCTGGGTGGACCAGACATCATTACACATGGATTCATGAGCTTCAGATGGAGTTATCAGAGCTGTCTGCTGATGTGACGGAACAATCAGCTGATTAGATGGGAAAAATATCAAACGCACAATAAAAAGAGCAGCTACGTTTACTCAGAGCTGTTTGATATTCACACAAGACTGAGAGGCTCCAGGACCAAAACCCGGGTTTTCATTTTCAAGAGAAGACTCAGATCTAGAGGATGTCCCTCTTCTGACAAATTTCTGAAAATTAATTGCTTTAGTTACACCTGATCAGATGCTTGGTAACACAAATATCTAATCAGCCAATCACACGGCAGCAACTCAATCTATTAAGGCATCTAGAGGTGGTGACGATGACCTGTTAAAGTTCAAACTGGGAATCAGGATGAGAGGAAAAAAGATTTTAAGAACCTGCTGATCTACTGGGACTTTCACCCACAACTCGGGATGGGTACCTTCCACATTTAATCGATGCGGTACCAATTCCCGGTACCCAGGAGTCAATACTGGTACTTAGTGGTACCAATTTTCAATACTATTGAGTGTGAAATAATTAAAGTAAATACAGGGAATCCCCCAGAAAACTTGCTAAGCCCGGTGGTAGAGAAGCCCACTGGCCGCCCACCGTGTATTCGAAAAATAAATTATATATACCGTATTTTCCAGACTATAAGTCGCACTTCTTTTCATAGCTTAGCGGATCCTGCAACTTATACACCAAACTATAGAATTTCAAATGTTTTATTCACTTTCACGCCGCTTTAAAACCGCTAGATGGCGCTGTAGGCCCGTGTACCAATCAGCTGCCATGCTTAGTTGTAATGTTACCGCAGCGCCAGACATGTGAATGAAGATCACAACAGAGGGAGGTGTTGCTAATAACGTAGCAAAGGAGAGCTGACCCCCGACTGGAAAAGTATTTAAAAATCAGGTAAACACCGGACAGCTGTTACGCATTTGTAACTCAGCGGAGATCCGGGTGCTTCTGGCGTTATGAGCAGCAGCAGAAGCAGCCTGTCTGTTTACTTCTGTCTCACGTCTCTGTAAACCTGCACGTTGACAGCGTGAAGACCGCCCCCGTAACCCTTTTATACCGCCAGTGAGTAATCTTTTGTGAAAAGCACATGATTGCACAACAGTCTGAACACTTATGAACGATGGGCTCCCAGATACAGGCTCGGCTTCGCAGCAAATTGCCAGCATTGTTTTATGAAAACGGCTAATGATATGAAATACCCGGGGCGAAGAGATGCGAGGAGCCGCGGCTGCCATCACCGCTGGACTGCTGCAGGGACAAGGAGATGGGCGAGTGCACGTGTCGGGGTTGTGTTTCCTGCGGCAGCCTGCTGCGTGCGTGTCACGTGGCGTTTGTGTGCCACAGGCTACAGCTTATTAACGGCAAACACCAGAGGGCGTAATTAGGCAGCTATATATTTTGGGTACCGAAATGACGCACCGAAATTCATGTTGTATTTCGGTGTGGTTACTACCGATGATGTAATGGTCGGTCCCATACCCGGACCAAACTTCGGTACCCAACCCTATGGACGCCCCCCCCAGGGAGGTGTTTCAGGCATGTTCAGGCAGGAGGCCCCCGGGGTCGACCCAGGACACGCTGGAGGAAATATATCTCTGGTTTGGCCCTGGAGCGCCTTGGGATCCTGCCGGAGGAGCTGGTGGAAGTGGCTGGGAGAGGACCGTCTGGGACTCCCTGATTGGGATGCTGCCCCCGCGACCCGGACCCGGATAAGCGGAAGAAGACAAGACGAGACGAGAATATGAAAAAATGATCAAAATAAAAAGAAAACAAATAAAATCGAAAGTCAGATAATGATAATGTTAAAATAATAAAGTTAAAAATGACTAAAAGTATTCATTTATGTCAGACATTATAATCAAATAACTTTGAAAAAGACATTTTCAGGTAACCACAGTGCTGTAAGTTTACTGAATTAAATCAGACCTATAGTCTACTTAGAAATAATTTTCTCTGAGGTATTTTTTTAACTGTAATTATCGGTTGATTATCGGTTATCGGATATAAGAAGGAAATTATCGGTTATCGTGCATCTCTAGTTCTGACAGCTAACTTTCTCTAAGCATTTTGTTGCTACATGTATAAAGTTCCTTCAGAGTCTATGAAGTGGTTTTGTTACGTTACTACAAACCAGACTGAGTCAGAACTTCAGGAGAACTCAGAGGAACCATGAGATCAAATGACCCATCCCTCTGAAAGAACTGACCCACAAGCCCAAATGATTCCAACAAGCTAAAATCATTTCTGGTCTCGAGACCATAAAGAACATCTACCTTTTTCCCAGAGTGCTGAGCGGCGTGCTGAGGCTCAGAGGACCTGCAGCAGGGTTCCGGTTGCGTCCGGTTGTCCTGGCAGGCGTTTCCTTCTTTAGGGGATCGGGGGTGCGAGCTGGGCTGCTGCTGGGCTTCGTGTTCAGGTCCTTTAGAACATCATAGTTGATCTTAGAGGAGATCTTCTTCTGCTCCAACATCTTCCCAATGGCCTCATCCGCAGTGCTGGCTCTGATTGGAGGACGCTTTCTAGTAGTGCCCCTTGGCTGTTTCAAACAAAAGCTAATCTTAACAAATTAAACATCAGGAACACAAACGTGAAGACTAGCTGTGTATAAATGACACCAGACATCATGTTTAGACCAAACTCTTCTAGAACATTTTCAGGACGACTGCCGTTACCTTCCTCTCTTTGTAGATCCCTAGCTCCTTCTCCTTTGCTATCCTTGCTTCCTTTTCTGCAAACAAGAAACAGGATGAGAATATTTAAATCTGCAACATGAAAATAAAAAGATAAATGGTTAAAACCAGCCAATGCTAACAAATCAGTAGCAGACAGACACCATGCTGCATCCTTACAGTACCTTTCTGCTCTTTGAGGTATTCAGAGTTTTCAGCCATCCAGAGCGCGGTCTTGATTTTGATTTCATTTTCACTCAGCAAATACTGCAGAGAAGCACAGAGTCAGGAATAGGTTCAGTCAGGATTCATGTTCTGAACTGGGAGGATGATGTTTGTCTGGAGGCTTGAAGAGCATCTTATCCTCATCAGCTCAGATCAGCAAAAACAGATTTATTATTGAAATAATAAAAATTAACCTGTGTTTATAAACAGTGACGGGCCGAGTCCATCTGATGATCCAAACCTGTAGAACCTCCTTCTGCTGCTGCGACTGGACCATGGTTCTGTGTAATGACTCCGTTTGGTCCAATCAGCTGACAGATGGACTCGTTAGAACACACTGGTCTACAGAGGTGGTGGACTCAGGGACTGTAATCATCTACCCTCTACCACCGCACCGACACCTATGAGGCGTTTGTGCTGAAATGCTGCATTTGGTTTTCACTAAAAATGGTGCTATGCATTATGGGTAAACATGTCCATCTTATCTGTTTTAGGAGTGTTGTGGTTGATTCAGATGGAACTCTGAATCGTTGCCACATTCATTTAAAAGAGGAGAGCGTTTCTCCGTGACCCTTCAGCCAGTCTTCTTCTAATTGTCCTGTCATGAATGAATGAGGACTCCTAATATTTTGGAAATGTCCTTTAACCTTTGCCAAACAGCCTGAGTTGCTTCTAAGCGCTGATGTGGTTCCTCGCTGTGTTAACACTAGGGTTGGGCGATCAGACGAATGTATCGAGCATCGGCGATGGGCTCAGCCAATCACCTTCCATTTTTCAAGAATGATTTATTCGTCCCACTATAAATTAATTTCTTAATTATTAACAACGTTTGGTTGAAGTCAAAGGACGCAGCCCATGTAAAAATAATAAATAATGCTCTTTTTAAACGTTACACGCAAACTCCTCCCAGCTGCAAGTAGCAGCTCCTTTTTTCTCCTCCTCCCCCGAGAGCTGGCGGAGCAGCGGCGTTTACTTAGTCCGTAACAGACAGACAGAGAACGACAGCAGCTTGTGTTAAGAAAATAAAAGTATCTAAATAATATCTATGGTGTGGTGGGGAGGAAACGATCAGAGACTGGCTTTTTTCCAGTTAAACTGTGTTTATTCGTCGGCTACCGGTGCTAGGAATATTTAGCGAGCCATAACACCGATCTGGTGTTCAACTGTCTTCAGCTAAGTCTGATAAACGACAAAAACAAAATGAAACTAAAACTGAAATATGAATAAAAACCCCTTCAGTGAATGTCGCTTCCATAAAATAAATCTCCGCTGCAGTTTGAAGTCTTTTTGAGCGATTTTGGTGACGGAGCAGCAGCAGCTAGCTGCTAGCTCTGTGTTAGCTTGGTTAGCACACAGCAGAAGGGTAAACACTCGATGTTGGAGCTCTTTGCTGCCACTATACGTCTGTTTAAAGCCAAAGTAGCCCCAAACAGGCGACGCTGTGTTTTTTACAACTATTTCCTCAAATTTGGGACTTCTGAGTTCTAATTTGGCAAATCCATTAGTGTGTGTTTACATTGCTCCGCCCCCAAATATGTCAACATGTCACCTGTGCGAATAAATCGCCCATCGTCAATTTTTGGACTGACGATAGACGATTGGAAAAAAGTTACACATCGCCCAACCCTAGTGAACACACGCCTGTATGCTCCAGACTGACAGAGGAGCTCACACCATCGACCAGCAGCTCCTTTTATCTTCTTATAAAAGGATCATTTATTTTCTGTTTTTATTTGACATTAAAACAATGACACTTTAATATGCTGTTATCCAAGGTTGTATGTCAGAACCTTATAAATATGATATTTTTTTATTTCCAGACGAAATAAACCTTGATCATGATGTCCTTTGGACCACACAGTCTTTAGCATCGTTAGCCTGTCAGCAGAACTGCTTTTAAATCCCACAACATAAACAGACCAAAGAGGAGGTCACAACATGCTGGAGGCTGTTTCACAGCCACTACCATTTATTTCCAGTAACATCTATTTTTTTTATTTAATGTAATGGTTTTGTTTCCACTTTAGACTCACTGCCTTGGTTTAGGATTGACTTGAGCTCATTAAACAGCAGGTACATACCAGATCGATCTCCCCGTCATCTATCCCACTCAGGTCCAGCTCCCCGCTGTCAGCAGAACCATCTGTCATGGAGACAACAAGCAGAACGAACTCGTTTACACAACCTGCTGTACTGCACATTTTCACTGCAGCGGCCCCCTCCCCTCCCAGGAGATTAAACATCCTAAAAAACCATCCCAGGTTCACCCAAACCTCCCGCTTCTGTCAGCAAAGAACTTCATCAGACTGCTTCTCACTTTGTTTTCTCTTCATGTTGCTGAAACAACCGTTTAGATTTTTTATACGACGCTCCAGACGCCCCCACCTTCATCATCACCCCTCTCACATGTAGCTGAATGTGAGAGAAACAAAAGACGCTTACCGAGTTCACAGAAAACAAAAAGCGTTTCACGTCCCCCGGTACACACGCTTTAATTTTTAAAACAAAACTGTTCAGAGAAAACAAAACCAAGAGGATTTTCAGGAGGCTGGCTTTGACAGAAACCCAGCAGCTTTTACTCTACAAGATTCTCCACCTTGATTACAGGTTTGACTACAAAGTAAACCGTCCTCTGAACCTGCAGCAGAGATGGTGGAGAGGCATTTGAAAATGGAGGATTAAGGTTTATGAGAGTCTTTAACTTCTGTCAGCTTTGTGCCTTTGACATGTTCACAGAAGCCCTGCTTCCTGAAGTTCAAACTGCCAACAGGGCAGCCACTTCAAAGACGTCCCACCTGAGTCCACAGGCAGCATTCCCGCTTCATTAGAGAGAGACAGGTGCACAGACAGGCAGGGAAAACCTGACCAAGAGGAATTCCCTCATCCTCAGACACAAAAGGCTGAGCTGGCTGCCTCTTTAGAAAGAATCCAGTTCGGAGGGAGGAGGCAGGTCAGCTGCTATCTGCAGGGCCCGGCCCTCCATCAACTTCCTCTTCATGAAGAGTGAGGCCAGATAAGACGGAGACGAACAAAGAGCTGAAAACACCCAGAGAATACAGCTCCTGAAATACTCATAAATGTTCATAATCATCAATATGTTTTTACAAAAATGGGCTCGAAAGAGAATTCATAACACTGGTTACAGACATCACACAAACACACACACTATTCTTAAAATTACTCATTTTAATTTTTCTGATAAAGTTCATCTTAAATAGGCTCAACTATAGTAGAAAATAATCAATAATCTTCTTCTAGAGAAAACCATACAACTGTTTTAGAGAAGAGAGGGACGTTCAAATTCAAACATGTAGAGTCCGAACAATGAAAACAATTAGTCTCTCTGTGTGCGTGTGTGCGTGTGTGTGTGTGTGTGTGTGTGTGTGTGTGTGTGTGTGTGTGTGCGTGCGTGCGCGTGCGTGCATGCGTGTAGAGAAACTCTGGAACAGACTGATGAACTGAGGCGACGTCCAATCAGGACAGTTTAAAAAGCATTGCACACAAAATACCATATTGACCCGATTATAAGACGACCCCTCCTTTCCAAGAATAATCTTCAGAAAATAATTAAATTCACTTTGTAAAGAAACTATTTTATTGAAATTTTGAGAAAGTTATTTAAAGTGATAATATGCAGTTTTGCTTGTTTTGGGCGCCATCTGGTGTCCGTTTTAAATCACTGCATTACACAAGTTAGCATATTGTTTCAGGTTCTAAACTGCTAAATCTACCTGTTGAAATGTCTCCTCAGCCTTCATAGCTTTCTACAGGAGCGGTTATTTACTCTTTCAAAGAAATCAGCTGTGTTCAAGCAGGGAGAGATGGAAAAAAATCAGGAATCATGAGCTAAAAACACTCCAGCACTAGCATAACAGCTAGCCACATTGGGTTAGCCTAACCCTCGTGAGACACGTGACTTCCTGGGTACCGTGACAGCGACGGAGATCTTGCAATCGTGGTATTCTGGATCTAATCACCAGATGGGGCTAAGTGACTTTTCATTAACTCTGTAAAGGGTCATATTAGCACAGACTGGCTCAAGGAAAAGATTTAAAAATATGAAAAAGTTGCATATTATCACTTTAACTAATATCTTAATCACAAAGACCTTTATTATTTGCCTATTAATTAAATCACAAAGATCTGTAATGCATATTCTAGTGTGTGTGTGGTTCTATCAGGAAAGACACTGGAGATACTGAACAAAAACGGAGCACAAAAATACCAAAGTAATGCAAACTGTCAGAAGTTTGCTCATGACATGTCAAATCAAGTCTGCATGAGGCTTTTCTTACAGAGTCTGATCAGCTGTGCTCCTCCCACAGAACGCCATCGCCATGATGCGCCAGCTTCAAACATTTCACTCCATAACTCTGTGTTTCCTGGCTGCCTGACAACTGTCTGACGCCTCTGCTGCATACGGTATATTTACAAGGTATGGAAGGAGGAAGAAGGTCACAGTGTGTGTATGTATGTGTTCATGCTAGTTGTAATAATCCCATGTGTGTATGGGTATGTTATGTACATATTTGAATATATTGCAAAATACACTGCTCAAATAAATGGATGAAGGGAACACAAAAACATGACATCCTAGATCTAAATGAATGAAATAATCTTGTTAAATACTTTGTCACATAGTTGAATGTGCTGACAACAAAATCACACCAAAATTATCAGTGGAAATCAAATTAATCAACCCATGAAGGTCTGGATTTGGGGTCACACTCAAAATTAAGGTGTTAAAACTAGAGGCTGATCCAACTTTAATGTAATGTCCTTAAAACTATTCAACATGAGGCTCAGTAGTGTGTGTGTGTGTGTGACCTTCTTGTGCCTGTATGACCTCCCTACAATGCTCCTGATGAGGTTGAGGATGGTCGCCTGTGGGATCTCCTCCCAGACCTGGACTAAAGCATCCACCCACTCCTGGACAGTCTGTGGTGCAATGTGGCGCACCAGCATATGGTCTCTCAAAGGGTCTGACTCTTGAGGATCTCATCTTGGTACCTAACGGCAGTCAGGCTACCTCTGGGGAAGCACATGGTGGGCTGTGAGGCCCCCCAAAGAAACGCCACCCCACACCATTACTGACCCACTGCCAAACCAGTCATGCTGGGGGATGTTTCAAACAGAACGTTCTCCGTGGCTTCTCCAAACTCTACATGTGCTCAGTGTGAACCTACTTTCATCTGTGAAGAGCACAGGGCGCCATAGGTGAATATACCAATCCTGGTGTTCTCTGGCAAATGTCAAACGTCCTGCACAGCATTGGGCTGTAAGCACAACCCCCACCTGTGAATGTCAGGCCCTCATACCACCCTCATGGACTCCGTTTCTGACCATTTGAGGAGACACATGCACATTTGTGTCCTGCTGAAGGTCCTTTTGCAGGGTTCTGGCAGTGCTCCTCCTGTTCCTCCTTGCACAACAGGGGAGGTAGCGGTAGTGCTGCAGGGTTGTTGTCCTACTTCCTCCTCCACATCTCCTGATGTACTGGCCTGTCTCCTGGTAGCGCCTCCATGCTCTGGAAACTACGCTGACAGACACAGCAAACCTTCTTGCCACAGCTCACATTGATGTGCTATCCTGGATGAGCTGCACTACCTGAGCCTGTTGTGTGGGTTGTAGACTCCGTCTCATGCTACCACTAGAGTGAAAGCACCACCAACATTCATAAGTGACCAAAACATCAGCCAGAAAGCAGAGGAACTGAGATGTGGTCTGTGGTCATCATCTGCAGAACCACTCCTTTATTGGGGATGTCTTGCTAATTGCCTATCATTTCCACCTGTTAGTCTATCATAAGTGTTATCATTACTGTTGTTATATTTACATAGACATTTATATGTTTATATGTTCTACTCTGCTGTCTGTCTGTCTCTGACCGACTGACTGAATGAGAAGAACCTGGAGTCAGACTAACTGAACCCTAACTTCAGTTTTGCTGTGATAAGAAAAATATGGTGGGCAGTTTGTATTAAAACATGCTAGAATAGAAACTGGAATTTTACATTTATTTATTATTTATATATTTCACAATAATATTCAGTGTCCTCTAGGGGTGTAACAATATCCAAATCCCACGATACAATATTGTCACGGTAGGGCTGTGCAATATGACGAAATATTTTGTCTGGACGATAGAAAATGTCTACCGTCAGATAAAAAGCGTTCACACCACGGTAGAAGTTTTACAGCATAATGCACTTTACGGGATGTTCATGAACGCGCTGCACAGCAATGCATAAACAAACATGGAGGCAGACGGTAGTGGACGCGTTGTAAACCAGAATCAACAGGATAACCAGCTAACCCAAACTGAGGAGGTTGTACCTAAAAAGGGGACAACTTCTGTCTCATGGATGTGGTTTAAATATAAAAAGACCGATGTGGACCAGACAACAGCTGTTTGTAAAGTTTACTGGCTACCTGTCCCACCACTCCGACGCCACTAATACCGTATTGGCCCGAATATAAGACAAGTAGGGCTGGACGATATTAGGAAAAACTGCGATATGCGATAACAGTACTTAATATTGCGATATCGATAACAGATGCGATATATAAACAACCTCGTTTTCCCCCCCAGTAGTCCAGGTACTGGACACCGCAGCACATTCAGCAACAAATTCATTCCAAAGACCTGCTAAAGCTTTACTAATATATTGATGCTGCATGTCCACTTAACGGGAAAAAGCTCATCTGATCTATAAAAACAATGTTTTCTACCTCAACAGGATCCAAATCCAACACTAAGCAGCTAAATGAAAAAAGTAAAAAGACTAAATACACACAGAGAAAAACACAGCAGCTACAATGCTATATGATTCCTATCCACACAAGTCACCATTTAAATTAAAGCCCAAATGATTTCCTTTCTAACAGTTTGTGTTTCATCACTACGGCAAAACTCAGTGACCCAGCTGCTGGAGAAAAGGAAAAACAAGGTCATGAAGTCAGAATCAGAACTTCATTCAATTTAGGATCAGTTCAAATGTTTTAACTTCATGTTTCTCAGGAACGTCTCAACCTGAACATTTCATGGCTAAATGTCTGATGGATAATCCTCCATTATAGACTCCTGTCCCTCAGATGGACTCCTGTCCCTCAGATGGACTCCTGTCCCTCAGATGGACACCTGTCCCACAGATGGACTCCTGTAGTTTGGTCTCTAGATCTTTGGCCTTGGCTAGATATTCAATATTGTTGGAAAATATTATAATGTACCAAGCTAATAAAATACCTGACCAATAAACATTTAGAAAATGTTTTATAGAAAGTAGTTCTAATTTAAAAGGAACTGAAGTCTTTAAAAACCTGATTAGAACCAAAGAGAAGGAATTTAGTATTTCTGTAAACAGTATAAAATTATGGAAAGAATCAAGGTCATTAAATATATATTTAAATGTTTTAAATCAAAGGTATGAGGTCATTATGAAAATGTAAATGAAGATGGTGTATGAGACTAAGTTTGAAAGTTAGAACAGGAATGTGCTGGAAATGGATTTCATCTTCTCTCTCAGCTCCTTTTCATTCATATTGATTTTGTGTGTACATTCTGTTTGCTCTTGTTTTGAATGAAATAATAAGAAGTTAGTTGATCATCATCTCAGCCTCTCTGAGTCTACTAACCCGTTTATAGATTTGAGGAGGAGGAGGGGGTGTGTCGGACCAAGAGCAGCACATCTGACCCTCGTCGTGCTACCGTCTCCTCCTGAGCTGTAGTTCTGTCATTAAATCCTCGTTGTCAGCGCGACATCGTCCTCGTTATTACAGCTGAGATCCGACTATAGCTGACTGATGTTTTAGTGTCTGGAGCGAGTCGCTGCTAAGCGGCGTAGTTCTCCCCCCGCCCCGCTGACGCCGAGTTTATATCTTCGTACTTCTGGTTTAATGCGTTCATGTGGTTGAACCACGGGGAGACGTTCAGCGCCTCTTGTAATCCATTTTACCAACTCTTTATTCTGGCAAACACACAAGCACACACACGCTAGCACGCACACACATACACACACAAACGCAAGACACGCCGCAGTACTCCGCGGTTGTCCTGCAGAGGACGTGTTTGTAGAACTTCGTCTCTCTTGAAACCAAAGTGTCTCCAAATGAGAGACCTGATATTGTTTTAACCACGAGGTCGTCACAGACATTTTCCTCTCTTGTTTTGCTCTCAGCCATTGCAACGCGAAGCAAAGCTAACTCAGGTAGCATCAACCGGGTTACGTAGGGGGCGGGCGTAAACGTTAACGGAGCCATCTGATTGGTCACATATGAGAAGGGCTAACGTAAACAAAGTCGTCTGATTGGTCACATATGGGAAGGACTACATTTGATTGGTCAAATACTTCCGTATTAGCTTACAGAGAGTTGATTTATAGAACATATGGATACATTTCAACCCATCATTTATCGCTGTTTGACGTCTTTTGCGATAGGCCTACCGCACGTCCTGTTATCGCGATAACGATAAATTTTCGATATATTGTCCAGCCCTAAAGACAAGGTTTTTCTCATTGAAAATAATTTGAAAAAGGCGGGGTCGTCTTATTATCGCGCCCTAGTTTTTCCAGCAGAGGGCGCAGGCTTTTTGATCAAAGCGGCAGGAAGCAGCTCAGATTCTCTTTTGATTCTTCTTTTTCTCCAAAAATAAGATCAAAGGAGAGTCATCTGAAGACTTTCCTATGATCCTTTGATGATGTCATCAGATCTGATGACATCATCAAAGGACAAAACATTCCATGAGAGTTTATAGACTGGTTCAGATCTGTGAGAGTTTCGTTGGAGAGTGAGCGTTGAGAGCTGAGTTGTGTTTTAGTAGATCTGGAGTTCATTGTAGTAGTTTGGAGAGTATTGTAGTAGTGTTGGAGTTCAATGTAGTAGTTTTGGAGAGCATTGTGGTAATTTACCATCAAACTTTAGTACTGGCAGTTTGGATTTCAGTAGTGTTGTGGCGTAGATTAGATTTTATTCTAATCTAACTTGTTTTTCTTTGATTCACCAAGGAGAAAAAACACAAACGTCTCTGAATCCAAGATGCCGTTTTTTATCGCTGGTTTCCTGTTGGGTAAACTGGTCACCAGCACAGTTAGAAAAACTGTAGAGTTCTTTACTAAACCAAGAGAAGACAGAGACTTGTCCGTCGTGGCTGAAAGGGACACCAAACAACTGATGTCTTCAGAAACTCATCTTGTGGAGGATCCACCAGAAAGAACCTCGTCTCCAGAAGAGATGTCTGAGGACAAGGACTATGACATTTCCATTGCTTCAGACAAACATTCAGAGAATGGAGATCCTCCCAACGAGTCTCTGTTTTCATCCTTGTCCCCTTTTTCCCATGACTCCACCTTAAATGTCCAGAAAAACCCTAATGGATGGACAGTTGAAGCTGGAACACCTTCAAAGGAGACCGTCAGAGAGACTGAAGCAGCTTCTGGAAGTCGTCCAGAGCTCCTTGCTGAAGTAAAACTCTCCAAGCCTTCAGACAAACATTCAGAGAATGGAGATCTTCCCAAGGAGTCTCCGTTTTCATCCTTGTCCCCTTCCTCCCATGACTCCACCTTAAATGTCCAGAAAAATCCTAATGGATGGACAGTTGAAGCTGGAACACCTTCAGAGAAGACCGTCAGAGAGACTGAAGCAGCTTCTGGAAGTCGTCCAGAGCTCCTTGCTGAAGTAAAACTCTCCCAGCCTTCAGACAAACATTCAGAGAATGGAGATCTTCCCAAGGAGTCTCCGTTTTCATCCTTGTCCCCTTCCTCCCGTGACTCCACCTTAAATGTCCAGAAAAACCCTAATGGATGGACAGTTGAAGCTGGAACACCTTCAGAGGAGACCGTCAGAGAGACTGAAGCAGCTTCTGGAAGTCGTCCAGAGCTCCTTGCTGAAGTAAAACTCTCCCAGCCTTCAGACAAACATTCAGAGAACGGAGATCTTCCTAAGGACTATCCCTTTTCACCACTCTCCCCTCCCTCCCGTCGCTCCACCTTAAATGTCCAGAAAAACCCTAATGGATGGACAGTTGAAGCTGGAACACCTTCAGAGGAGACCGTCAGAGAGACTGAAGCTTCTGGAAGTCGTCCAGAGCTCCTTGCTGAAGTTAAACTCTCACAGCCTGTGAAGTCAGAACCCAAGGAGGATGACAACTTCAAAGACCTGCCTGTGACCACAAAAAGGAATGATCTGAACACAGCCACACATTGGTTAGAAAAACGCTGGACAAGCTTGGATGTAGAGACAACAATTCAAAGCCCTGTCCAGCAATCATCTGAAAGCTGTCAGAAGCTTCCAGCTGTTGGAGAACCATCCCAGACTGAAAAGATGGGACTCAAGAACGATGTCCCAGTCAGTCCTGCACCTGGTCCAAAGGTGAATCAGAGCCAGAATGGACCAGACCCTTCTGACTTTAGAGAAAATTCTCTCCACAAAGATGTTTCCCCCTCTACCAGGAAAAAAAACAGTAGAAAGAAACATAAGAAACACAACCGCATCAAAGACCTGCCCAGAAACACCAATAGGAATGATATAGAGAGCCAGAATGGACCAGACCGTTCAGACTTTAGAGAAAGTTCTCTCTACAAAGATGTTTCCCCCTCTACCACGGGAAAAAAGACTGAAAAGAAACATACGAATGACAACAGCATCAAAGACCTGCCCAGAAACACCAAAAGGAACGATATGGATTCAGCTACTTATTGGACAAAAAAACGTTGGCCAAACGTTTAAAGAGCTAAACTCAGAATCTGAATGTTTGTATTGTCATTGTAACTGTATGTTGGTTGAATTTTAATTGCAATTGTATGTTGTTTGAATTTTAATTGTAATCTTTTGATATTTGAATTTTCATTGCATTTGTATGCTGTTTGAATTTTAATTGTAATCTTTTGATATTTGAATTTTCATTGTATTTGTATGCTGTTTGAATTTTAATTGCAATTGCATGTTGTTTGAATTTTAATTGTAATCTTTTGATATTTGAATTTTAATTGCAATTGTATGCTGTTTGAATTTTAATTGTAATCTTTTGATATTTGAATTTTAATTGAAATTGTATGCTGTTTGAATTTTAATTGTAATCTTTTGATATTTGAATTTTCATTGTATTTGTATGCTGTTTGAATTTTAATTGCAATTGCATGTTGTTTGAATTTTAATTGTAATCTTTTGATATTTGAATTTTCATTGTATTTGTATGCTGTTTGAATTTTAATTGCAATTGCATGTTGTTTGAATTTTAATTGTAATCTTTTGATATTTGAATTTTAATTGCAAGTGTATGCTGTTTGAATTTTAATTGTAATCTTTTGATATTTGAATTTTCATTGTATTTGTATGCTGTTTGAATTTTAATTGCAATTGCATGTTGTTTGAATTTTAATTGTAATCTTTTGATATTTGAATTTTCATTGTATTTGTATGCTGTTTGAATTTTAATTGCAATCTTATGTTGGAATAAAAATATACACACACAAAAAAAAAAAAAAAAAAAAAAAAAAAAAAAAAAAAAAAAAAAAAAAAAAGTAACTCCGCCAGAGTGTCTCTATCGAGTCACTCTGCCGGTCCCAAGCCCGGATAAAGGAGGAGGGTTGGAATTATGACAACTGAAAAACAGGAATTGGGTGGCTCGCCATCTGCGGGTCAGGAGGGAGGTCCTGCCTCCAGTGGAGGATTTGAAGTATCTCGGGGTCTTGTTCACAAGTGAAGGAAGGAGGGAGCGGGAGATTGACAGGCAGATCGGGGCAGCGTCTGGAGTGATGGACGCTAAACCGTCTGTTGTGGTGAAGATGGAGCTGAGTCAGACAATAGTTTATGTTAACAGCATTCAAACTTAAATATATAAGATATATATTTGATTTGATTTATGTATTATTTGTGGGCGCCTTTCAGAACCAAAAGTCACCTTACAAGAAACATGTATAGGAATTGTTTGTTAAAAATAAATACTGTAATTTTTTTCTCATATATGTTCTATAATCTGTGGTCATCTTCATACCTGACTGAGACTGTGGTAATCCTAACAGTAATGCTCACCAAGCTCCTCAGCCATCCTGACTTTAGATCATCTCTAGACTTTTAGCTTAAACTGCCTTCAGTCCCTTGTTTTATCCATCACTCCAGGAAATCTAATAAGTCCTTATGGTTTTGTGATGGACCTAAAACATTCCTGACCTGCCTGGTGGTGTGTCCCTCTAGTCCTCTACTTCTACTAAAAGACAAGTGTGTTCTCTTTGGCTTGGGTCATTGCTGCATACATACAATAAACAGTTTGGTATATATCTGTAATATCAGTGAGTCAAACTGACCTCAAACTCTTTTAAAATCTTTAATTCTTTGAACTCATGTACTCACTCATCCCATCCCTCAACAGCACTGAGTCCTGGTGGCGTCTGATGTGTTCAGGTAAATGAGATGCTTCACTACAAAGAGTCTCAAATACCAAAGCACACAAAGAAACAGAGAATCTGCCCTGAAGGGGCAAACAATAACAGGTGAAGTAGATGGTGTTTGGAAGAAGGTGAGACAAGAGGGAACAAGAGATTTCAAAGACAAAGAGAAAAGAGCAGGGACTGGGGTGTGAGAGACAAGGGTGAGTCAAACGAAAAAACATGAAAGGATACAGTGTTTCTGTTCCTAACCCCCAAAAAGAACAAACCACCAACCTCTACGTGACTCAGAATCTCTGCTCTATTATACTACAGATTATGACGCCATCTTTATCCTTATTTTAAACAACGGCAGTCATAAATTCAATTTGTGTTTGTCACTTCCACGATACACATTCAGCAGATAGAAGCGAGATATCGTTCTCCACATATGTCACTCGACTAATACGTAATACACGTTTGCAGTAGATGCAACTTAGATATAGTCAGAAAAAGGAGAAATAAGAAAAAATAACACGCATAAAATTAGAAGGCTTAGAGATATTGGTGTCACAATGGATTTCAGCCTGAATTTAACCCGTAGCAGCTCAGAATGTGAAGTATCTAAACGACCCAGTTATCCTCAACTTTCTGCAAGAAAAGATCTGATGTTTAAACCTGTCCTCAACTATTTGCAGCTGTTTTGGGGTGCTGGTTAAGTCCTACAAATTAGACCCCATTTGCTCATTTAGTACAAAACGATGACTATTTACTTAATACTTCATCTCAGTATAGTATAAAATAGGTACCACTTTGCATTTAGCATATGTAATGCATGTAATATGTAATGCATTTAGCATAAGTACCCCCACAACCTCTCCAAGCAATGTTTTGTACCCAGAAATATGAGTATGTAAATATAAATATACATATAGTACTGAAAACTCTAAAGGTGTCATTTAGTGAAGGTAAACTTAACCTGGAGCCCCTTTTTCATAAGAAAATCTGGAAAACTCAAGAAATAAAATCCCTTTCTTTAGAATATCATTTGTTTATTTCTCTCAATGTGAACCACTTTCCACTGTTTTGGTTGTTAAAGGGATATTTGGGTTATTCAGAAGAGGCGTTCCATCAGTGTTAAACTACAGTAAGAACCACACCCCCGGTGACATCACTCAAACTGGACTGTGTCTCTATAAACAGGAAGTAGTCCTTGGACAAGAAAAATAATCATGGCTAGTCAGATAAGCAGAGACACTGATACTTGAATTGTGTCACTTTTGGCTCTCCATACTACTGTGGCCTTGGAGGACGTTTTTCTAAATTGCTCATCATTCAGTTTTGATGGCTTCCGTTGGACGAAACTTCCAAAAATATTAGTTCAGCTCCTTTGTGTCCGATTTGTTAAAAGATATAATACATATTCTTTCATTAAATCCACAATGTCAGTGTGATATTGTCCTCGTTATTACAGATCTGACTACAGCTGCTGCTGTTTTTAGTTTCACTTCTGGAGCTGCTGCTGCTCTCATGCTGCAGAGACAGTTTAGCAGCGTATTTCCAGTAGTACGTGTTTTTGCTGTTCGGCTTTGGCAATATTCGGATTAAATTTTTCTGACACAAAATGAAAATTCGCAATTAGATTATTACAATAAAAGAGGACGGCTTTGCAATCTAATTTAAAAGCAGTCCCTTCTGATTTAGGCCGTCGTTTTTGAAAACTGGCCGTCCAAAGGATGGCGGGACAGCTCGCTAGCTAATACTACCGTATTTTCCAGACTATAAGTTGCTCCAGAGTATAAGTTGAACCAGCCCAAAAATGCATAATAAAGAAAAAAAAACATATATAAGTCGCACATATATTTTTGGAGGAAATTTTATTTTATAAAATCCAAGACCAAGAACTGGTATTTCACATTATTAGCTGTTTTCATAAAACAATGCCGGCAATTTGCCGCGAAGCCGAGCCGGTATCTGGGAGCCTTTGGTCGTTCATAAGGGTTCAGACCGCGCCGGTAATGGTGCGCAATCATGCGCTTTTCACAAAACGTGCAGGGTTACATGAGACATGACATGGAAGTAAACAGAGAGGCGACTTCTGCTGCTGCTCATAATGCCAGAAGCACCCGGATCTCTGCTGAGTGTTTACAAATGTGTAACACCTTTCTGGTGTTTACCTGATTTTTTAATACTTTTTCAGTCGGGGGTCATCTCACCTTTGCTACGTTATTAGCAACACCTCTCTCTGTTGCGCCAAGGGGTGATTTTCATTCACAAGTCTGGCGTTGCTGTAATATTACAAACAAGCCTGGTGGCTGATTGGTACACGGGCCTCGAGCGCCATCTAGCAGTTTTAAAGCTGTGTAAAAGTAACAAACGTGAAATTCTATACTTCAGTATATAAGTCGCAGGATCCGCCAAACTATGAAAAAAAGTGCAACTTATAGTCCGGAAAATACGGTATGTTTCGGGCATGTCGTACTGGCAGGAGGCCCCCAGGTCGACCCAGGACATGTTGAAAAAAGTTCATCTCCAATCTGGGCCGGGAATGCCTTGGGGTCCTGAGCAGGTGGAGGTGGCCGGGGAGAGGACGGTCTGGGACTTCCTAGTTGGGAAGTGACCCGGACCTGGATAACCAGAAGAAGGTGAGACGAAAAAACAGGAATTAACTGGAGAAAGTTCTTCTGTAGATCTAAACATACTGTACAGTATATACTGTACGTAGACTGTTCTTTTCTCCTACAGTGTCCAGCACAAGTACAGTACATACAACCTCTAGTGACGCTCAGGACAGCTAGAGCTACTGTCTGCTTGGGTGAAAAAATCCCAGTAATAAAGACATTGTTGTAACACCTTTAGCAATTAGTTTGCATAAATAAATGTTTTATTCAAGTTGTATTCAGTCTAAAATTACAATAAAATGTTTTGTTTTTTCAGAATGCTAACAAACCAACATGAAAAACCAAAGTCTAAAAAAATGAGGCTTAAATAGTTGCCTGATCTCCTCCTTCCTTCATTCCTTTCTGATCTGAGACAGGATGAAAACAGGAACAACAATGGACAAAGTCATGCTGGCTGAATTCAAAGGAAGACTCTACTGACTTCTGCAGCCCTCCTGTCCCCCCCCCCCCCCCCCCCCCCCCCCACCCCACACAATAGTGTGTGTGATCTGAGGGATGGGCATCTGTGTGTGTGTGTGTGTGTGTGTGTGTGTGTGTGTGTGTGTGTGTGTGTGTGTGTGTGTGTGTGTTGGCCTAGTGCTGCAGGATTAGCCATCATCCACACTTCAAACACAGCCCCCACATTATCTGGACTCACAGCTCTTCGTGTCAGCAGCAGTCCTGATCCTCTGCTATAAACCTGCACTGAGCCCAAACAGGGACAGGAGGATGAGCGTGCCTCAGCCATTTGCCAGGTTTTCTGTTTTACATAAAGATAGAATGAAGACCAATCCGGTTGCTATAAAATGATCAGCCTGTCAGAGCAGTGCGTTTACCTTCTGTGAACAGAGAGCTGATATTATTTGCCAAAGAGCTCTAGATGATGAGTGTGGATCTACAAGTCCCTCAGTTTAACATCTGGTGTGATGACATTTAAAAGATTTTCATAGATTACTGTGATCAGGAGTTGGAGGCAGGCTAAAAGCCAATGTTAGCATGGTGTTGAGAATCTCTGAGCTAGTTTCACTTTAACTCAGACAAAATACTCAGCTTCAAAGTGAACAGAAGGTCGTAACCTGAGCTCACTGTCTCCTCTTCCTGAAGTCACAAAGTGGGTCAGAACACCAAATAGAGCTGCCTTCAATATCAGTATCAAATTAATTCATAAACACTGTTTAAATCCACATGTATAAACAGGGGTGCACATAACTAGTCCGCATGAGAACCAGATATCATGCATATGTACCAGAACCAGAGCCAGAACCAGAGCCAGAGCCAGAACCAGAACGCGCCTTTGTGGATCAGTGCTTTTGCAGTCCAATGGCGCCGCCGGCGATCTGATGAGCTTCACATCTATGGCGTTTATTCGGTTCCAAAAGTCGTGCACGCGCATTTTGAGCGCGCGCACAGCACACCGAGCGCGCACACTAAACACCGCGCGCGCAAACGGGAGACGCGAGAGGAAAGTTGAAACTCGTGAGTGAAAAATTGCATCGTGAGAGGATGTTTGTGCACTGAGAGCGAGCACACAGTATCTGTGAGCACTGACAATCAAACACAGCGCGCACGTAAAGCCATCGAGCACGCGGCAGCGACGAGCCTGCGCTCGTCTCTCTCACTGCGCGCTCAGTTTCTGTTTCTGCTCGCTCGTCTGCAGGAGAATATTGAGACTCTGGAGGCGGGACCTGAGGCTTCTGAGCTGAAAAACTCTGATTGGTCAGTTCAAGTCTTCACCTCCCCCCTTTCCGGAGCCCAGGCCTCTTCTTGTTGATTTATGAGAACAAATCTGGGTGCTACCGCAACAAACTGGTATAGATAGTTGAAGTTGTCACTCAGAAATATTAAACACACATATGCTGGTGAAGGTTCTCAGTCATCCAGGTCATGATAATCCAAAAAAGGGTTTTAAATAAAAAGAACCAAATAGTACAGTTGCCTTTATTTAAAACCCTTTTTTGGATTAAACACAAACACACACACATATATATATATGTATATATATATATATACATTATACATACATACATACATACATACATATATATGTATATATATATATATATACATATATACATGTATATATACATATATATATGTATATATATACATGTATATATACATATATACATGTATATATATATATACATATATATATATATATATATATATATATATATATATTTTAATTATATTTTTGGTGATACTGAATAAATATGCACTAAGACAGATATATTTTTTACTTTATTTAAGTTAGGATACAACAATAAAAGTACATCTATTGCTCTGAAATGAAAAAAAACCCCCAACAACAACCAGTGACAGTT
>SSNR01000422.1:371906-398435 GCA_006937965.1 Callopanchax toddi | reverse complement strand
GTAAACGCACGTACGTAAAACACGCAAAAGCTTTATGAATCGCGGTCACGTAAATTACGTGCGCATGCGCAAATGCGACACACGGCCATAGAAGTGGATTGCGCAATAGCTGATTGAGCCGTTCAGAGGCTGTTTGATTCAGACACTGACAAAGAGGAAGAGGATTTTATTGGTTTTCAGAGCGACAACAAAGGAGAGAGACTGGCTGATGAGGCGATTCTGGGCCTGTTCGTTTCTGACACTGACAAAGAGGATTTTGATGGTTTTAGCACGCAGGAGGAGGAAGACATAACAAGGTAGGCTGCTTATTTTGATACAGCAGTTCCCAAACAGTCATCTCTTACTCTCCATCATCATCACGCAGCAGTCCAGTTTTTCAAAACATACTTTGTTGTGCGCTGGTGCTTTGATAGCGCCCCCTTGGTAGCCGTTAGCTGAGCCACAGATAAGCCGCACCGTTGTTTAAGGCGCAGGGTCCAAAGCAAGGGAAAAAAGTAGCGGCTTATAGTCCGGAAATTACGGTAATCATGCATTTCCTTTCTGAGGACACAGAAAAAGGTTTAGATTTACTTTGCATTTCTTAATATAAAATCTGGATATTAAAAAGTTGAATACAAAGTAATAATGGTTGTTTTTTCCATCTATAATGAATGAAATGACATCCTTAAAATTTTTAACAATTTCCATCAATGTTGTTGTCCAAAATAACTCCTCGCCACATTTTACCACTGTGTTCACATGTGGCCCTAAACAGATGAAGGGATGTCTCTGGATGCATGTTACTAAAAGTACATGCGTTTTCAATATATCTATCTTTTAATTTAGCAAGAAATTACTTTACTGGATAACACTGATCAAGAATCGTAAAGGTGACAGTTATTAGGAATACATTGCAAATGCTTCTTTTATATTTGAAGGCTAAAGATGAAAACTCTCCAACAGAAGTGTCAGGATGAAGCAGAGGCAGCAGCGTAGCAGAACATGAAGGGTGAAGCTCTATCACCAGATCACCTGTAGGAGGAGCATAGGAAACAATCACATACTGTTTGGGGCTCACTGGCATCTTTAAGATATTCTTATTGACTTATTAATATGATGTCATTCTTGAACTAATTAAAAAAAAAAAATCATTTATTTTGTAAATCACATCCTGTTTGTTCCAAATGACAAATTTAGTTTGAGAGAAAAAAGTTTGCAAATAAGAGACGAGGGCAATAATGTTTATAGGACAGTTTGAGAAAGAAACTGGGATCCGCTCAATACTATAATTACTGTAATAGTTACTATTATAATTAGTATAATTACACAGAAAAAAACACATTTTAAGTCACCAATTTGATTAAACTTAATTAGGAATAAAATGCCAAAATGAGGAGAGATTTTTTTACACTATGTTTTACTTAATCAATCTTGAACATATTTAATGAACTGAAGTCAAAATAATAAAGTCCTCCCTTGTTAGAGGTGTTCATTAGGACAGACGTTCTAACGTGGGTTTTGTTCTTAAACTTACAGAGCATGTGATCGGTGTCTTTATGGTGTTTTGTCCACATCTATTCAGACAGCAGTGTGAGAGAGTCTGGAGATGTCCTCTGCTTTAGAATGTGGTATTCTACCCCTTACAGACGAGTGTCATGAAATCCATAAATTCAGTTTCTTTTTCATTTTACACAAAATTAGGTAAAAGTTTGAGACACACCAAATGTTCTCATTTTTATGATGACTGTTCTCAGATAGTAAACTCAAACCTAGAACAGGAGATGTGCTCAGGCTTTATAAAAATAAAGAAAACATTAATCAGTTGAGGGTAACCAGTTTATCAATAACAAGCTGAATATAATTAGAGCTGTTACCTCATTAAACCAGACTGTGTTTAATTGATAACATTAGCCAACCCTAAACCCAAACCACTAACACTAAGCCTCGCCTCTAATCAGGATTCATTTAGAATGTCTAAGATAGAAGCTGAAATTGTAAACATTGATTAAGAGTGATTCACCACCAATTATCAATAAGCAACTTCTTTTTAGGTTTAAGAATAAGAAATCATTTTTTGACATATTACACAAAATTCACTATTTTAATAACATGATGTGTTTGAAAGAAAGATTAGAATTTTGTGTATAGTAGTTAATGCATTAAATGCCCCGGGAAGACAAACCTTTTCAACTATTTCTACACATCCACAACAGGAGAATACATGCAGGTTAATGTCACAGCTTTAGAAAGTTCAGCTTTATTCTACAGCCTTGGCTCAGGAATGGCAGCGTTAAGGGGCTATAGGACAGAAAGACGAAGCAAAGCTTCAGCTAGAAACATAGATTTAATTATCCTTTATTATTTTTGTTGTAGAAATTTTAATTAAATCTTCACGTAAACAAATTATTGGTAAAAAAAACCAACTGTTTATTTAATAAAATGTAGTTATATTGTCAAAGCTCTATCACGTTAATGATGAACTGAATGTTGTGTCCTGTCTTCTAAAACAAGATCAAAGTGGACAGGTGTTACTAAGGTTTTTGTACTGTATACCCAGGTGACTTAAAAAAAACTTTGGTTACAATAAAATCTGTAAACAACACATTGAGGTGTTGAAAAATGCAAGCTGTACAGAATCTAAAAAGTACCTTAAAAGAGACTGCAGTGAAACCTGGACCATCGGAGAACCATCATTGTCTGGCTGGAATTCATGACTACAAGACTGGTCTTCTTTGAGAAACTGCTTCATGAACCTGTAAGGAGAGAAAACTAGAGAGAAACATCTTGAAGAGTTGGGTGGAGGGGAATCTGGAAGTGGTGGTGGAGTAGTGTCCAGTCCATAACAACAGCAGCATCATGGTTACAGTGGTGCTCCGCCCACACAGGAACATTCTGCCTATGCAGTGTCCACTGATGGGTGGTCCTCAAAGACAACCTACACAATAAAATCAATAGTTATTCACCATTTAGTGCACAACTTTAAGATATAAGATATGAGGAAGCTGAGACCAGATTTATTAGATGTAATAATGTTAATCTGCATGTAATAATTACATTTATAAAAATCAATCACTGTAGTTCCTGTATTTGCCGTGATCACCGTCTGTCTCAGTTTACCCACTCTTTAATATATACTGATCATCATAACAGGGAACAAAATAAAAGCTTTCCCACCACTGGGAAAAACATCTGAATTATTGTTAATCATCATAAAAGAATAGATCACTTTGCAACCAGTTTCTGGGATTTTAATAAAAAATAAGGCTCAGGTTTTATCTGTTATTTAACAACAAAATTACTTTAAAAATCCTACAGCATGTTGTTAGATTAACTAACTAGTGTTTTCTTCCTAAATCACAGTAAACAACCCTTTAGCTTCTACTAGCTGCATAGATGTGTTGCATTCAGTGCTCATATTAATAACAGGCTTCACACAGAGCAGAACTGACGGTCTAGTTCACTAGGCTATGATCACACAGCAGGGTTAGCAGTTAGCTATGCAGCTATCTGCAGTCAGAAGCTCAGCAACACAACGTGCACACCAAGCTGTTTTTAAATAAACCCAGCATAGAATCATCAAATCCCCTTAACATGAACATGATAGAAACGTAGAGTCTTTTAAAATAATCACTGAATCATTTCGAAAATGATTATAAAGTTTTTAAAATGGCTAGGAATGCTAGCGATTCTGCTAGCTAGCTAATAGCTAAGGACATTGTTTACCTACCTCGTTGTCGATGTAAATTGATACAACTTGAATCATCTCTCCTTCTGCTTCTCGGGGAAGGACTTTCAAGTTGTACAATGTGATTAATGTCGCTAGTGGTAACTTGAGTCATATTTTGAAGCTACTTTTCTCTTATAAAATCCACAGTAAGACCGGAGTACTGACCAGGGAGGGAGGGGGTGTAGAGTTCATAAACTGACCAATCAGAGGACACAGCTCAGCAGCCTCAGGTCCCGCCTCCAGAGTCTCAAAAGTCTTCTACAGACAGCGAGCAGAAAAATGAACTGAGCGCGCAGTGAGAGAGACGAGCGCAGGCTCGTCGCTGCCGCGTGCTCGATGGCTTTACGTGCACGCTGTGTTTGATTGTCAGTGCTCACAGATACTGTGTGCTCGCTCTCAGTGCACAAACATCCTCTCACGATGTAATTTTTCACTCACGAGTTCCAACTTTCCTCTCGCGTCTCCCGTTTGCGCGCGCGGTGTTTAGTGTACGCGCTCGGTGTGCTGTGCGCGCGCTCAAAATGCGCGTGCCCGACTTTTGGAACCGAATAAACGCCATACACATCCTGTTGCAGCTCAGCGAATGAGTGCTCACATGGCCTCTGCAGCTAGTAGACACACATGCACAGCTCCTCTGACACACATGCACAGCTCCTCTGACACACATGCACAGCTCCTCTGACACACACACACTCTCAGCACCTCCGACACGCGGCCACAGTACTGGTGAGACACGTGTGCGCAGCACCTCCGACACACGTGCGCAGCAACAACAACACACACACAACTGCAGCACGTCCGACACATGCACGCAACTCATGCCCAGCACAGGCGACACCCCACCGCCACCCACCCACGGAGATGTGATGCGTACCAGACACCAGCGCCAGGTTCTCCCTCAAGTACCTGAATGGATAAATTGTGTGTTATTAAATATGGTCTGATCGGTCCTGTTAGAACCAAACCAGTTCCTGTGGTGAACTCTACTCCCTGGATTAAGGACAATATTCACAGCTTGAATACTGGGACAGTCCACCTGTCCTAGTGTGCTCTCAATCAAGGCTTCACTGGTTTCTGGTCAAGTTCCTGCTTAAGATCACTGTAATCCACCCACTTCTAAAGAAACCCAATCTCTAGCAGCTACAGACCAATCCCTAAATTACTGTTTATTTCCAAGATCCTGGATCTGTGGCTAAAGAATTCCCAGCAGCTCTGGACAAACACAGCATCTCTGATGGTTTCAGTCAGGTTTCTGTAGAGCTCATTTCACCGAAACAGCTCTTCTCAGAGTCTCCAGTGACATTCTGACTGAAAATGAAGGAGAATGTTCTGTTCTGGTTTTGTTGGTCCTGACTGCAGCCTTCAACACCATCGACCATCACCTGCTACTTGATAGGACGAGACACTGGGTTGACCTATCAGGACCTGTGCTGGAATGGTTTCTTCTCATGTCTGTCTGAGTGTTATTTCTCTGTGGCTGTTTCTAGTACAGGTCCTCCGTCACCTACAGTGTCCCACAAGGTTCTGTGTTGGGGCCTCTGCTCTTCTTTCTTTATCTGCCAACTCTTCTACTCATCCTGAGCTCTTTCAGAGAAATCTCCCACCCGCTTTCTGCTGATAATAGTCGTCTGTATTCAGTGCATCTGGAAAGTTTTCACTTTTTCCATATTTTATGTCACAGCCTTTTTCCAAAATGGATTAAAATCATTATATATTCTACATACAACACAACGTGACAATAGTTGTCATTTTATTTTTGCGAATTTATTAAAAATAAAAAAATTGGAGAAATCTCATGTCATAGTCACAGTCTTTACCATGGAGCTCAGATAGAGCTCTGGTTCATCGTTTCACTGATCCTCCTTGAGATGTTCCTGCAGCTTCACTGGATCCACCTGTGGTAAATTCAGCTAATTGGACCTGATGTGGAAAGACTCACACCTGTCTATAAGGTCCCACAGTGGACAGTGCATGTCAGAAACCAAGCATGAAGGCAGAGGAAATGTCTGCAGACCTCCAGGACAGGATTGTCTCAGGAACAAATCTGTGAAGGTTACAGACACATTTCTGCTGCTTTGAAGGTCCCAATGAGCTCAGTGGTCTCAGTCATGTGAAAGTGGAAGAAGTTCTAAACCACCAGGACTCTTCCTAGAGCTGCTGGTCATCTAAACTGAGTGATCACGGAGAAAGGTCTTAGTCAGGTGACCAAGAACCCCATGGTCTCGGTCAGAGCTCCAGACTTCCTCTGTGGAGAGAGGAGAACCTTCCAGAAGGACAACCATCTCTGCAGCAGTCCACCAATCAGGCCTGAATGGTAGAGAGTCCAGACTGAAGACACTCCTTAGTAAAAGGTACATGGCAGCTCACCTGGAGTTTACCAAAAGACACCTGAAGGACTCTCAGACCACGAGGAACTAAATGATCTGGTCTGATGAGACAAAGGTTGAACTCTTTGGTGTGAATGACAGTTTGAAGGAAACCAGTCAGCGCTCATCACCAGGACAACAGCATCCCTACAGTGAAGCATGGTGGAGGCACACTGAAAAAAGAAAATGGGGGTCTAACATAAAAAAAATTGATGTAATCGGTCACATGTAATTTATTCACGTTCTTTCAAAGTTAATTTATTAAGTTTGTTCAAAGTAAACTAAAAAGATTAACTTGGATAAACCTAATTAAATTACTTGTGACCGATTACATCAATTTTTTTACATTAGACCCCTGTTTTTTTAGGTTAGACCAATGTTTACTTTTTTCAGTGCAGCATCAGGCTGTGGGGAACTGGGAGACTAGGATAGAGGGAAAGATGAATGCAGCAATGAACAGAGACATCCTGGATGAAGACCTGCTCCAGAGCACTCTGGACCTCAGAATGGGGCTATGGTTCAACTTTCAGCAGAACAAGCACACAGCAAAGGATTTATATCAAAGGAATGTCTTTAGGACAACTCTGTGAATCTCCTTGAGTGTCCCATACAGAGCCCAGACTTGAATCAGTTTGAACGTCTCTGGAGAGAAAATGGCTGCAGCGCTTCCATCCAACCTGATGGAGCTGTCCAGAGAAAGGAGAGACAAGCTGGAGGCATCAGATTCAGAAAGACTGGAGGCTGTAATGGCTGCAAGGTGCATCAACAGAGTAATGAGCAAAGGCTGTGAATACTGATGAACATGTGATTTATCAGGTTTTCATTTTTAATACATTTGTTCTCAAACACCATCAACTTGTCATTGAGGGGTGTCGAATGTAGAATTTTGAGGAAAAAATTAGTGTAATCCATTTTGGAATGAGGCTGTAACATAAAATGTAGAAAAGTGATGCTCTGTGAATATTTTACTGTATGTGATCAAACATCTGAAGGTCAGAATTACAGAAATTGGGAAAGTTCCTTTAAAATCAAACGTTGCTGCTTTAAAATGACAACAATAGTTGTAAAAATCATTGAAAGTAAAAAGCAGAATCATTGGGTCATCATGTTATATCTGCTGAAGTTGTAATCGTTTTAAAGAGGAAGCATCTTTAAATGTTTAGTTACGTGATGGTGGAGCCTGAAAAAACCTCCAGTCAGAAACCAGAGTGTTGCTGAGTAAGAGGATGATGGAGAGAGGAGGCTGAGGCAGTCCGATGTGCTGTGGAGCAGCAGCTAGAGGCGAGCGCTTTCCTGAATTTGCCTGTCTGCTAAACGGTGGCTGTCAGCTCCCGTCAGGCTGGCTGCTCCAGACGAGACGGCTTCCCTTTGGCTCCTCGGACCAGAAAACACACATCATCTCCAATCACCTCACAGAGAGACAGGCTGCTAACTGCTGCAGCTCTCTCTCACACACACAGCAGTGCTTCATCACGCTGTGCGGCTGCTGGAAAAGCTCAACTTGAACAGAAAGTGCCTGATAGGCAGTCCGAGGAGGGAAGTAAACATTCAGCTGCTGTTCATCTCCCTGGTGTTTCTCCTCAGAATCATCGTCTTTGTGCACTGTCGCCTCCTATCTGTCCACCAACCAATCACCCCCTCCCCCCAACCCTCTGACAGCTTGTGCCCATTCAGCCACATGTCTGCGGAGCTGCACTGTAGCGCCTCCGGCTCTGGGCCGGAGCAGCTGTCCCAGCAGCAGTCAGCTGATGAGGCTGGCTGCGTACATCAATTATGAGCCATTATTAGAGGAACTATTAGCTTAAATTAAGAATGTCCACAGATGTGAAATGACAAGTGAATCCAATATTTATGTAGCAGGTGTTAAAATATAAGCTTGTAGCATCACTCCTAACAACAGGCCTGGAAATGGAGCTGTTGGACCAGGATGCTGCATCCCAATAACACCACAGGAAACTTGGTTAACTAGTAAAAAACAACCCTAATTCTAACAGTGGCCTCTTAACACCCTTTACCCCCAGTCCAACAGCCCTGTTTCCAAGGGTCATGAGGTTGATAGATAAAATCTGAAATTAAATATAAATATTTTCATGTGAACAAAGCCTATATTTGCAGTGCTTTTATTTTGAAGGTGAGAGCTGCTGTGATTACATTAGCTGGACCCCTCACTGTGTTCATACAGACAGGTATTAGTAAGAAAGACGTGATCCTCAGTCCCTCTGTGACCATCATGTCCTTTGACTTCTCCAGAGCTTCTAACTACCTCCACCTGCTAGCAGGGTGAAGCTGGCAGCAGCTGGAGTAGACACCACCCTGCAGCATGGAGCACTGACTACCTCAACAACAGACCACAGGATGTCAGGCTTCATAACTGTGTGTCTGATGTGTTAGTTAGCAGCACCGGCGCACCACAAGGTGCAGTGCTTCCCTGTACTTAAAGTCTTTTGACTTTAAACACTACTCAGACAGCGGTCACCTCCAGCAGCTCTATGACAACACAGCCAGCAGTGGACTCCTAACGTTGGGGAGTGAACCAGGACCAACTGGTATGAAAGAACTCACCTCCAGATAAACCCCAGCAAGACAAAGGAGATGAACAGACCCAGTCAGCGTTTGGTTTGAACACCGAGGTGGTGGAACACTAAAAATACCAGGATGTTCAAATAACTATTAAACTGGACTGGTTGAGGAACACAGATGTCCTGTACAAGAAGAGCCAAAGTCACCTCCACCTACTGAGAAGACCAAGGTCCTTTGAGGTGTGCAGGACACTGTGGTGTCTCCAGAGATCTGTTGGGGCAGTGGGAGTTCAGAGAGGGACAGAAAAAACACAACAACCTTGTCTGGAGTGTGGCTCCACCCTGACTGCTCTCTGAACCGTGGGTGTAGATTTGGGATGGACAGAGGCGACATGTTCCCACCAATAACCCGATCCAAGGGTGTAAACATAGCGCTGCATCCCCACCAATAGCAGCCCAGTGGACCTGTTGTGCTGCTGTGTGCGGACCTGTGTCCAGGAAAAGGAGGTTTCTGGATCGAACGGCGCGAGCCCCTCGCAGTCCGTACTCCCAGACACGCCCCCTACCCCTGTACAGAGATTCGCGCCAACAACAGCTGCCCTGGGTCTGGATGTGAACCGGGCTGGACTGGCCATCGGACATGTTCCCAGTGGGCCTATGGTAACTTTGAGCTGGTCATGCAACCGCGACTTGAGCGCTTCATTTTAATCTGCACTTCCAGTTGCGTGCAAATCCCCCTCCCCCCAATCCTGGTCCCAACCAATGTCAAGAGCAAATCTACAGTATTGCTCTGAACCCTACTGATCAGAAAGATCCTGAAGCTTTTCTCATGACAAGAGTCAGAGTGTATCAAACTACAAGTCCAACAGTGTTGGATCCTACAGATCTGTCCTTCACAAGACATTTGGTGGTTTAAAAAAGTTGCTTTCAGAACTTGGCAATTATCAGCCAACGAGGTGAGAAATTTTTCTCTTTTGATGAATAAATTGCCACTTCTTTCAGGACAAAAGAATCTTGGCATAAACTGAGACACAAGCTTTTCTTTTGTTTGTTTGGTTTTTTTTAATCAGTTTTTCAAGTGAAAATGAAAAAATAAGACTTTTGACTTGAAGATTTCTGAAGTTCAAAAGTAGAATTTGCTCGAGTCCCTTCAGTCATTTTTCAGTTTAATTATCTACCTCTGCTCATGAGCTTAACAAAATCAGCTTTTCCTCAATCTGATCCGCCAACTGAAGATGAAAGTTGGTGAAACACAGGAAGGATTTTCTGTCCTGACGATCAGACGGAGGGACAGGAGGGAGATGCTGCTGATCTGAGAGTCAGCAGAGCTGCTGTCACATCCAGTCACACAGCCTGAAGAACAGAGGGAGGGTTTACGACACTGATGGGTGCTAATGAAGAACAAGGATGGGAGGAAATGTTCTGGGCAACAACTTTTAGTTTGGGTTTCCCTATGCTGCCTAACAGCTGCAAGAAAGTGCCCAAAATGGGGAGAATAAAATGAAATTGGGTCCTAAATAAGCTCTGGAATCTTCAAAGAACAGTAACCTGGAGTTATACCCACTTCAAACACATCTTTCCCCAGACGGTTACTGGCAGTAAAAACGGCAGAGTGCTTTGATGAGCTGTGTTCACAGAGGTAGTTAAGGTCAGGGCAAGCGTCATTGATCGAACTAAGTGCTCTGCTGAAAACAGTGAGCTTCAATCAGTGCTGCCTCATATGGTGAGGACCAGAACTCCCAGAAGAGCTCGGCTGCAGATGAATGTGACAGTCATCACGCTCGCTCGTCCGGACGGACGGCTGTTCTCAGCCTCACTCTCCTCTGATAACACAACTTAATGAAAACACAGTTACTCAGACAGGCCGTCGATGAAGGACGGAGCTCAGATGGGCTCACACAGCGGGACGGGTAAATGGGAAGGCCTCTGGTCCAAATTCATAAAGTCTACTCCTCAACACAACCTCTGTATTGTTACTGAAAGAGATGCTGACAGTTAACAGGGAGATCAACTCCCCAAACGAGCAGGTAGAAACACATCTCTGACAGTCTGTTTTAGAGAAAAATATAAATGTTGAGACAAGAGTTGACAGTTTTTCCAGAAAAAAAGTGAAATGCTGGATTGTTCAAGATATACTTTGGTCAGCAGCACTTGGTGGAATGAACCATCATAACAGCATCCATAACGTCCGCTGGGTGAGCCTCTGGTCAGACGGTTAAACTGGAACAAACAGCATCTCAGTGGGATGTGACTGAGTCCTGATTGAGCTGAGACTGGGAGTCAGGCTCTTCTCTGACCTGACTTCACAAAAGCACTTCTGGAAGAAGAATGGTCACTAATTCCCATAATTCCCATGAACTTTGTGGAACACTCCTCACTACACTGGACCCACAATCTAAACATCATCTTCATGTTTTAAAGCTGTATTTCTCTACTGTTTGATGCTCTTCCTCAAACAGATGCTCTTCTTCACTCTTACACAGCTCAAAGCTCTTTATCTGCTCAGACTGGTCCTCTCTGCTCTAGGCTCATTCTTGCTGCAGCTGCAAAACCTCAGCTGCTCATTTGTTTTGATGCAAAACGACCCCCAACAAACACAGCAACAACAATTCCTTCCAACAGTCTAGAGCTGTCGATACCATCCTGGTACTGGTGGAGTATCTGGTCCATCAGGTCCATCTCACCAATCCCATCCTGGAGTATCTGGTCCAACAGAACAACCTGTTTGACAGGTTGGAGTCAGTGGTCACTCTGAACTATCAATCCTGTGCAGACCAGCTCAACTCTCCAGAACAACAAAGTGTAAACTGTCTAACATGTTTACGTAGTTTGAACCTGATCCAGTTAGGTGGAGGTTTGTTCCAGACATTTTACCCTCGACAGTAGCCAGGATGTTAGTGGTAGCAAAGTGGTGTTGACTGTTTCCTGTCATGTGTCGCTGACAGCTACCTCTAAAGAAAACACACCACAGTCTGGCCATTACAATGAGAATACCATATGAAAGATTAAGTGGCGTTTTAAAAACAAAGAGATGGTGTAAAAAATCTGCATCATTAAAAGCAAACTGTGTGTGTAGTTCCTCCATCCTCAAAGCTAAAAAGATCAACCTGACACTCGTTTTCCAGCCTCTCTTCACTTTTTACTTTTTCTTTTTTTGCCCTGAAGATTAGATCTAAAATTACACCCTCTTTAACTTCACACACACACACACACACACACACACACACACACACACACACACACACACACAAACAATGTAGAGCACTGATGAAAGACTCAGCATAATGACAAGGTACCGTGTCCACTTAATACTTCAAAGATTGTGTTGAAGCAGCAGTGGTCTGAGTCCACAGAACCTCAGTTTAGATCCAGATCCAAACCAAACCGGGTAAAAACCACACCCGGGGGGGTCCAAACTCCTCAGGACGAGGGTCAGAATCTCACAGTGGACCAAAAACATTCATTTTTCTTTTATTGAAAAACTATTTTATTAAAAAGAACAAATAAGAATGAGTTTTTTTGTAGAAAAAAAAAAAACTCTGTAAATCTTTGTAGATAAAAAAAAACAAACTAATAAGGTTCTTCTACATTTGTCTTAATAAAACAATCTGATTGGATGATTATTTTCTGGTTTCTTGAAACTAAATTTTCCAGCAACAGGAACCGGATGTGGGTCCGTCTCCATAAGCTGCTGGATTCAGTCCGGTTTTAGGAACAGAGCTCACAGGTCTAGTCAGTCAGGGTTTCTGCTTCGATTTACCAGGAATTTTAATTTAAAAAGGTAGCTATTAGATGAATACTTTGATTTATACTCAAACGTTTTCCTTTTAAAAAGATTTTATTTCATCTGAATTTTTTGTTTGGATGGACCCAACATTAGTTAAACCTGAAAATCATTTTTTAAAGTGTCTCTGCCTATGCTACTGGACCCACATTCTACCATTCTTAAACTGCAATTCAGGGCTAACAAAAACCACACCAAGGGCCACAGACAGCCCGTGGGCTGCACTCTGAACTCCACTGATTTAAAAGGAGTTCATTATTTATGCTGACCTTTATTATTAACTGTGATTAAACTCAGAGGTCACATTTAGAGCATCAACTGGAACTGAATTAGTTCAAATATCAATAAAGATAGAAATGTGTGATATGAATGTGCTAATCTAAACTAAGTTAAATGAACAATTCAAGGCCTCCCAGGTACCGAAGAAACAAGAGGAGCCAGAGCGAGCGTCTGAGGAATGGATAGATTCCTCTGCAATCAGTCAGCTCCCTGATGAGGTCAGCCTCCAGCCCCACCACCTAAACCATTTAATCACTTGCCATTCTTGCTTTAATGGTGATTTTGTCATTTGTGGCCACATGCAACGAGCCTCATGATGCATGAATCAAAAGAGACTTAAACCTTCTTCATTCTGCACCAAATTAAATCGAATGGAGACTTTGGGAATGAAATGAGGGTTTGTGGTTTGCTGCAGCAGCTCTTCAGACTCAGATCGTCTATCACTGATTCCCATGCTGAGATTAGGTCACTACTGGGACACATTTTCATTTATTAATTGTTTGTTCTAATAAAACCTTTTGAATTTTTTCCAAAGGTCTATCAGTCCTAATATTTTGGCCCAACAGATTATTTTTAATGTTCCTATTATTAAAAAGTTACAAAAATATGATTCTCTGTTTGTTTCCATTTTTAAAAAGGGATATTTTGGTCCTTTAAATGGTGTTTCTGTGTAAAGTATATAAATGATTACCTGTGGTAGAACAGCCTCAGTTTGGAGAAATAGAGTACAGGACAGATGAGCTGAAAATGTGTTGCTGCCATCTTAAAACAGCCCCATTCTCCAAACCTTCACAGCAATTACTGCAAACGTTCTTTTTTTAAACCTTTTGAAAAATCATCAACAGAAACAGAAAAATATAGAGCTCATGGTTCATCCAGGAGTCGGGTCAAAAAAGAAACTAACACGCTGAGCAGAACCGATGGGGTTCAAGTAGGGTTCGCTGCAGAACCAGAAAGGTGGAGCTGCACCAGGTTCAGCCCCGCCCATTCAACTAGAGTCAGCCCAGCCCCGCTGACTTGTTTTTTTAATTAACTTTATTGCAACCAGGGTCAGCCCTGCTCCACAGTTTTTTTTAATTAACCTTATTGCAAAAGATTGAATTTAAAGAAAATAACTGAATATCTGCCTGTTTCTCCTTCTGTTTCCCCTTGTTTTCAGGGTAAAACATCTCCTCAAAATTGATTAAATATCTCGGGGTTTCAGTCATGTTCTGGTAACAGTATTAGTTTGTGAATTTCTGTCATACGGACTACAATGAGAGACAGTGAGCCTAACAGAGAAGGCCAACTAGCCCACTTTGCATCATAGCGTTAGCTGCTATTAGCCGCTAATAGCAGCTGTTAGCTGCTATCAACTAGCAGCAGTTTGCTGCTCCTGGCGGGGGCCAAAGCACCGGGGGTAACCCTGAGCGGTTTGCGGACCTGCAGCACGTAGCTCAGCAGACCCAGCATAGCGTTAGCCACCATTAGCCGCTGATAGCAGCTGATAGCTTTGCCCTTGGGCTCTGTGGCTTAACCTGGCGGGGGCCAAAGCACCGGGGGAAACCCTGAGCGCTTCACGGACTCGCAGCACAAAGCTGCGCTGGACCAGGAGCACCGTACAAAGCTCCGCGGACACGCTCGCAGCATTACCCGACAACGAGGTGTTGCATCTCCGCCAGACTTTGTGCTCTGGATCCGGCGGAGGTACAACACCTCGTTCTCGGATCTAACAGCCCAGTGGAATAGTCCAATATAACCAGGTCAATCAAGGGGAGGTGTGGGAGCTGACTCTGATGGAATGGGCGGGTCTGACTCTGGTTGAATGGGCGGGGCTGAACCTGGTGCAACTCCACCTTTATGGTTCGGCAGCGAGCAGCCTCTCATGGGGTTTAGGGATGTCAACCTTATAACTCACGGTTTAATTTGACTCAGAGTGTTGGGGTGACGATTCGATTTAAAATCAATTCTCTATTCAAACTGATTCACAATAGAAACTCTTTTAGTAACTTCAGGATGAACTACTTTCCTCTAGAAGTTAGAAAGAGCTATGAGAAATAGTTTTATCACTTTAAAGAAAACAAAATGCATCTTTACAAGGAGCAGTGGTCCCCCACTCTTTCACAGCCTTGCTGTTTTGCTCATTTTTTTGCATGCCTTTTACTTTTACCACGCATTGTGTTGTGTGTCCTGAGGAGATCGACTGCAGCACCAACGCTGCTGTCTGTGTGTCACTGACGCGGGGTGCAGTGCATCCTCTTTGGAGAACTTGAGCAGGTTCCAGATCTGCTCGGGGTGCACATCTGGTACCTCCACCGGACCACACGGGGAGTCACACCCACTCATGACATGCTCCATGCAGCGCAACAGGAGAGAGGCTCATTTGACAGCTTTTTCATCAGGTGATCACAGAACTGCGGGCGTCATACCACGATGAAACACACGGTGTCCGGGCTGGATCTTTCAAACATGATCAATACATCAATTACATTTTTTAAATTCTGTCGTTCTGATTGTTCGATATCAACTGACTCACGAGTGTTTAAACAAGAGAAAAGTGTGAAAATGTTGATGCCTGTCTGAGAAAAGTGCATAAAGTGTAGTGAGGGGTTTAACAGCCTTGAAACATCTGGAGTAACTATAAATATAATGCTGACTACTTCACAGATTTCACCTATTGGGGGTTAATTTTAGAACGTAACTCCTGCGATAAACGAGGGACCACTGTGTAATCGAGTAATTCTAAAACTGTAAACACACAGAGGTGATCTTTTGACAAAGAGGAATATAATTTTTGCTTACCCTGTAAACTTTAACATTTCTTTTTAGTGACTTAATAGCTTTGAAAGAAAGGCAGTCAATTACTAAAGTTTGTGGCAACAAATTTTAACATTTGAGTCCTCGATCAGCAACATAAAAAAATACAAAGGAAAATCTAATTTATCATTACCTAAGAGGTAAATGTTAAATAAATAAATACGAGATGCTGAGTGGGAGCGATATTTCCTCCTCCATATAGAAACATCAGACTTCCATCTAAAGCTAGTTAGCTAACATTGTGCGCTGGACTCGCCGCTTGCTGGAATGATACACGACCAGTGGCGGCTGGTGACATTTTTTTTTTGGTGGGACGCATTTTTTCCAAGTCAGTTTTCAGATGCGCAAAAAACCCACATATTACCACTAGAGCAGGGAATGAAGCAAAATATTTTCATCTGACTGAAAAGGATGCTGGTAAAAATCCCTCCCACCAGTTCACTAACATCTGCTGTTAGGTCTAATTCTACACATCAAAGAGTAAAGAAATCATAAAGTCTTCATAAGGAGACCTTAGAATAATATCAATATAATCAGAAACAAATAATGATAAAAAAATTTTTTTTAAAACAACCACAATGTGGTCACAACAGAAGGAAGAGTTTCAGGGAAAAAACAACCTGACCTACACAAGGTCAGAAACACAACTTAATATATAACCTAATATTCACATTAAAGTTTGTACAGATTTTTACTGAAAGCTGATAAAAACACTGGTTCTCAGCAGCACCAGGCCTCAGATCCTGAACACAAAATGCATTTATTTTAAATCCTGAAGGTCCACAGCCACACAGTTTAGATCATCCAGCAGCAAGTTGATGAGAACAAGCTAAACTGAGATCAGATTACATCAAATATCTAACCTCATGACTGAAATAAACTCTGACACTAATGTTCAGCTCATGCAGGTCTGAACAGTCTGAACCAGCATGGTCTGAACTGGGACCTGGTCCGTGAACGGTCCAAACCTGTCCGGTACCAGAACCGGTTTGGTTCAGGCCGGTTACAGCCCAAAATGACCCGGTACCGGACCTGAACCAGGACCCGATCTGAACTCTAAGAAACAACCCAAAAAAACTGTTGAGTTGATTAAATCAGGACACATGAATCAATCCTCAGGGTTGACATAAAGCGGTCAACAAGATTCTTTAAAAATATATCCATTTAGCTTCCTCCATGATGAGAACTCTCTCCTCTATGTGAGCTATCTGAAGCTCTGGGTCAAGTCCTGGTCTGAGCAGATTCTCTGGTCTTCTGCACATGACCCAGTCACTATACTTCTGTGACCTGTGGCTCTCCTATATTTTGTATCGAAGGGCCTCCACTGTGCATGCACCAGTTATAGCGTAGGTCTATGTTAAAGATTTGTGCGCCGGGGACATGCACAGAAGAAACAGGAAGTAAACCACATGACCTTACGATCTGGTAAAAAAAAAGTGGGAGAACAGTTTAAAGGCATCATTTGCAAACTTGTCATATTTTTAAATCTTTTCCTTGAGCCAGTCTGTGCTAATATGACCCTACAGGGTTAATGAAAAGTCACTTAGCCCCATCTGGTGATTAGATCCGGAAAACCACGATTGCAAATTCTCCGTCGCCGTCACGTACCCAGGAAGTCACATGTCTCACGAGGGTTAGGCTAATCCAATGTGGCTAGCTGTTATGCTAGCTCCTGAGTGTTTGTATCTCATGATTCCTTCTTCTTTTCCATCTCTCCCTGCTTGAACACAGCTGACTTCTTTGAAGGAGTAAATAACCGCTCCTGTAGAAAGCTATGAAGGCTGAGGAGACATTTCAACAAGTAGATTTAGGCGTTTAGAAGCTGAAACAATGGGCTAACTTTTTATTGGCAGTGATTTAAAACGGACACCAGAGGGCGCCCAAAACAAGCAAAACGGCATATTATCTCTTTAAAACTACCCCTAAATGCAGATTATACACAGAACTTATATAAAGGATAGAGTTTAATTTTCATGGTTCTTTTAAAACTATTTTGTGATTCCAATCGTCTTCTTCTTCTTCCTCTTCCTGTGAGACTAGTGGGGCGGCGCCCTAGCGCCCCCTACTGACGGGCCGCCACTGTACACTACAGAGGCTGTTGCCTGACAGACAGTACGCGTAGCGATATAAGCTAGGAAAGATTTGGAAAACGCCTTCTTTAGTAAGGAAACGTGGACAATTGGAAATGATTCTGAATTTTGATAAATTAGAACAGTGATTCAGACATAAATCATTTTTTCTAACACCATTAATGTTTGTGTATTCACTTAGAAGTTTTTATCCAATACATACACCTATCAGGCATGTTGTGATGGTGGTTCAATAGTTTATAAAATAATGTTGACATGAAATGCTGTGACATTTTGAAGATTTGAACCATTTAGGACACTAGCAGTCCACTTTGGAGTTGGACCTATTCGGACTATATTGACCTAAAAATACATGTTTATTCTCTTAGCAGACGCTTTTATCCAGAACAACTTGCAACATTTAACCCATCAGGCATGTTGTGGTCTATGGGGGAAACTAACTGTGGAGGTAACACATGCATGCATGAGAAGAACATGCTAACTCCACGCAGAAAGGATGCAGCAAGGAATGGAACCTGTGACCTCCTTGCTGCGAGGCAACAGCGCTAACACCCAGATTATTTCACAGCAGACATTTTGATGCATCAACAAGGCCAAAATTACACTTGTTTAATGCTTCTTGTGCAGCTAGCAGAGCTTACTCTAAATGGAATGCAGCCCTTGTTTATAGACCTGTTTCTGTGCTGACTCAGGTTAATCACAATCACCAAAGTGTCACAGCAGTTAATGCTCATGTGATTTTATAAACTTTTACACCTCCACGAGGTCGCTGTGGATCAGTGGGTAAGGATGCGCTTCCACTGATCATAAAGTCTCAATCCCCAGTTCCAGACCATGTGACAGAACATCCCAGAGAAAGGTACTGAACCCCAGGCGCTGTCCAGCACACGGCTTCTCAAATAAAAACAAAATGAGGATGAGTCAAAAGCAGAGAAACCTTTTTCTCAAGGCAGGGTTACTCAAAAGGTGGCCCGCAAATATTGTGCCCCCTGAGCTGTAATTCTTTCACTAAATCCACAATGCCATCACGAGTCAGCGTGGTATCATCGTCCTTACACGACGAGGAGCTGCTTGCTGTGCGCCACCTGCTCGCTCATACAGCAGCGATAGTTTAGACCCGTATCCATTCAACACCTCCTTTAAGATTTACATTTGGGCACCCCTACCCTAAGAGGTATATACCTAGGAATGTACCGATACCACTTTTTTCAAAACCGATCCGATACCGATACTTAAATCTGAGTACTCGCCGATACCGATACTTCTACCACACAAAAAATGCAACAAATTGGAATACAGGTTTTATTTTTCTTCTCTGCTTTTTACAACAAATAACTGAGTTAGATCAAAAAATAAAATATATTAAAAAATGATCACAAAACTAAAATATAAGGTGAAAAATAACAATTTTCTGTGATTTCACAGTGAAATTATTGCAGTTTTCCACATTTTAACCAAATAAAATGAACTATTTGGCACCATCTCCAGCTCTCAACCCACACTGTTCCTCTTTAGCTCAATAGCTCCCCCTAGTGTTCAATATAGGAAACTACAACAGAAATCACAAGTCTCAGACAGTGAAGCCACTGGTATCGGTTCCTGGTATCGGGTAACTTTAACTGATACTGGTATTGGTATCGGTGCATCCTTATAATATACCTTTTATTTATTTTGTGTAATAATATTTGCATAAATCGATAAACATTTTGGTGACTCTTTGGTCCTGGCTGTCCTCAGACTAGCCATTAGCTTATCACTCCTAAAGGGCATTAACTATTTCTCTGAACAGAGGCTGATCAGGACCTACCTCCAACAGATAAAACCTTTACACAGAAACACTTCAGAAAAGTCAAATTAACCATTCAATCATATCAAATCCTGAGTTCAAATCCAAGATAAACACTGAAAAAATTATTCTTTAACATTTATTCATGGTTAACATAAAAAGAACAAATAATTAAAAATATAACTGGAAACGGTAAAAGTACTTTACTGATAAAAGTAACATGATGATGACCTAAATACCTATAGTTACTTTTTAACATTGTTGAGGGAAAATAAGCATTAAAACTATTTACCATATTTGCTCGCATATAAGACGAGGTTTTTTTCATTAAAAATAATTTTAAAAAGGGGGGGGTCGTCTTACTATCGTGCCCCAGCAGGGGGCGCATGCTTTATGTTCAAACGACAGAAGCGGCGCCTGCAGGAAGCAGCTCTTAGACCGCGAGCGGTCCCAGACGTCCGCTCCACCTCAAAGTTACAGGTCCACTGAGGATAAAAACACCTGATGGCAAAGTCCAGCTCCAGCTTCTGGCGTTTTCAGACTAGTTTGGGTTTTTGGTTCGGTCCGGCTCTGTTTAGTATGTATGGAGCCGACTGTACAGGTGAGCGCGGCGCTCGATTCACACACGCATTCTTCCTCAAGCCTGAAAAACACCTGAGAATCCAGCGCTGCCTGATGTCCACACACAAGACCGGTTTCTGAAGCTGCGCGCACGAACGCACGCACGCACGCACGCACACACACACACACACACACACAGTCTCAGTGAGGGAGAGAAGGAGAGAGGGAGGAGGGAGGGCCCACACAGCCAGAGTGAGGAAGAGAGAGCTTCTTTTTTCTCTTTTATTTCCCAATTGACTGAAATATGTTGTCACATAGAACTTTAATTCCTGTCTGCTTTAATATTTGCTTATTAATCAGTCTATAATTAAGGTATCATATAAATTATTTGCTCAAATTTTAATTAAAAATAGTTTCTTTATAAAGTGAATTTATTCTGTTTTCTGAAGATCAGTCTTGAAAAATGGGGGTCGTCTTATAATCAGGGTCGTCCTATATTCGGGCAAATACGGTATAAAAGTACAGTTTAACGAAAGAGGACAGGCCAGTATTTCTGGACACAAAGACTCAAATGTTTTCTCTTCGAGTTTCTGCTTTAGGTCAATCCACCATCAGAGCACCGCTCACCTCCACCCAGTCCTCCCACTCAGAGCTAGAAAACACAGGTTTCCTCATCACAGCAGATGTAGCTGCATGGCACCATTACATCACATCCATCAACGCCTCTGCAGCCCTGATAAGGAAGGGTCGGAGCGCGCAGCCTCCCACTCGTGTAATGAGGTAATTATAGGCAACATGTGATGGATGCTGCTTGATCCTGATCCGGGTTGGGAATCACACACAGCCTGCTGTCACTTGTTTGTTTTCTGCTTTGTCCTGCTTTGTGTTGAGGTTCATCAGAGGCTGCATGACAGTTTATTAGGAACAGAAGACTAGAGGTGTAACGGAGGAACAGGAAGGACTTTTTATACAGACGAGTTGAGGAAGGATTATATTCAGGAGTGCTGGGAAATATAACAATTACAACATTTAATTAAGGATAATAAATTAAAATTCAATAAGTGCTCAGTACGTTTAATCAAAGCGTGATCAACCAGAACCACAAGAAAATAAATCAACCTGAACACAGACAGGAAGTGAGCAAGCGTTAGCTTCCCTTATGGCTAACTTCCACATGAAAACACATCAGCAGCAGAGATATAGCGAGTTTTATTTAACAAAAAGCATTTTCCTTCCTCTCATAGGAAACATTTGAACTTTACAAAATGTATTTTGGTTTTATTTATTTAGATTTTAAGCATCTCATTAAGCTCTGATCGTTGTGTTGAACTGAAGCGCTGTGTGCCGCCATGTTGGTGTTTAAATGTGAAGATAATTCAAGAAATGTTCTTTTTGAATTGTTGATGTTTTAAATCCACCATTACAGGCACACTATGCAGTGTTGGCTTACTTTTAGCACCCCCTAGTGTCCGTTTTGAATCACTGTTGTAAAAACATTAGCATTGTTTTTGCTCAGAAACACTTAAATCCACCTGTTGAAATGTCTCCTCAGCCTTCACTGCTTTCTACTGGAGCGGTTCATCACTCATTTAAAGAAATCAGCTGTGTTCAAGCAGGAAGAGATGGGAAAAAATCAGGAACCATGAGCTAAAAACTCTCCAGTGCTAGCATAACAGCTAGTCACCTTGGGTTAGCCCAGTGGTTCCCAACCTTTTTTCCAAGGGACCCCTATTTTACCTGTCAATTTTCTGGGCGACCCCCCCCCACCCCCCCACCCCCACCCCCCCCCACACACACACACCTCCCACTTCCAGTAAGAAACGATAAAATAGTTCAAGCACTTTTTAATATGCTTTGATTTTTTTAACAAAAATAATTACAAATAAAACTAAAAACAGCATTTTTCTAAACAGATTATTTCCTGTAAACACAGATCAGTCTTAATCTCAATTTGACACATGAAAAAAAAAGTGAGCCAAATTTCGGCTACTTCAACATGTGTTTGACTTTTCTCAACAGATTATTTCCTGTAACACTAATTTAAATCCAGGCGGTTTACCAGTTACTTCACTTGCTAAGACGTGATAAGAAATCAGATGTTCATCCATTCTGGCTCTGACAGGTTGAATCAGCCTTCATATCAGATGATTTCTCTCCTATAGAATTAGTTCTACTCATCACATCACACTTGAATCATCCCATTAAACCCCCAAAATGTCTAAAGCTGGACTTTTTCTGACAGACTATTAGTGTCATTTGCAAAACCTAATGCTTTTCAGAATGCTCAACAAATGTTCTTAATCTCAATTAAATTTACCTGGTTAATTAAAATAATATAAAACAAGGATTTCAATATTAATATCATTTATTTTTGTATGTAGTTGACCATATTCTAACACTGCAATATCCTTTGTTACAACTTAAAACTTTAGCTTATAAAGTTGTTAGTTCTTTTTAGATCCCTGTCTGCTTCTTTCCTCGGTGACGCGCACACTCACACGCGCGCGGGCCGTCGAGGGGGGAGGAAGGGGGGTCAGGTCTGCAGCGCACTCGAACCCACAGAGAGGAGAGGGTCTGTGACTCAATTTTGCTGCGTTTTTGCAGCTTTTAGGAGGACAGACGCCCGAGGAGCCATGAAGGATTGTTTATTTATTTATTAGAAACGTCCTGATCGTCGGTGCGGAGCGGGTCAGCGGCGAGGAGACCAGGAGATCTCCCGGTGCCCAGTCCGTTACTGGCGATGCTGTTGAAAGTTTACTGGATCATGTAGGACTGTCCAGGTGTCTCCGCTGGAAACTTTAGTTTATCCAACAGGGAGGAGGGCTCTCTGCAGCAGCTACATGCGTCACTACTAGACCGGTGTGTTCATAGTAAGCTTCGCACATGCGCAGTACCGATCGGGTTTCCTGTACATATCGCTAGTTATTTTTCATTTTTTATTAACTCAATAATTATTACAAAATTGTAAAGACTTCGTTATGTTAGACAAACATGAAATAAATGCATGTTATTTAATATTAAGGTCAGAATAAATTAATTTGGTAAACTTTAATTAAAAAATATAATAAATACATTTTTAACCCCTCAAAGTAGAGAGGTCCTGGCGACCCCCTGAGAGGCTTTGGCGACCCCTAGAGGGGGTCGCGACCCCCAGGTTGGGAATCACTGGGTTAGCCTAACCCTCGTGAGATACGTGACTTTGTGAGACTTCAGGGCACCGGACCGGAGATTCAGAAGTTGTAAACGTGGTATTCTGGACACAAGCAGCAGATGGGGCTGAGTGACTTTTCATTAACCTGTAAAGGGTCAGATTGGCTCAGACTGGATCAAGAAAATATTTTAAAATATGAAGAAGTTACGTAGTGTACCTTTAAAAAAAGACAGAAAAATAAAGCTGATTTAATGGTGACAAAGTTGTGATTAAAAACCTTTTTGGTTTTAAAGAGAAGCTAGAATGTTAGGGTGAAACTATAATGTGGGTTTTTTTTACACTGAACAAAAATATAAACGCAACACTTTTGTTTTTACTCTCATTTTTCATGAGCTGGACTCAAAGATCTGAAACATTTTCTACAGACACAAAAGACCCATTACACATATCACATCACATATATACTATAATCTGTCTGTTCACCTTTACTGAGATAACTCATCCACCTCACAGGTGTGGCTCATCAAGGTGCTGATTAGACAGCATCAATATTGAATATTAGTGCCGTGGACTAAACAAAAAGAATTGCGACTTTCTATTTTTTGCTCCCATCCCATCAGCGGTATTAACATTAAGTGATTACGGAGTCTAATAATTTTAATAAATCATGTAATCTCACGTCTGTTGAGCTATTCTAACAGCTTTAGATTCTTCATGTTGATGCTCCATCCTGTTCATACAGTTTTGCTTTATGTCTAATTTAAATATATCAAAATAAAAAAGGATTATACAGCAGGAATATATGGATGTCAAAACAAGAAAACACACCATAAAAGAGATGAATAATCAATCAGCAAGCTGATCTGAGACCAGTCAGAGCCAGGACTTCTGGTGTCACAGCAAACAGGACAGGAGTATTTATCTGACTTACCGTTCTCCTTCTTTGCTCTGACGCAGGTGCTGATGGACTCTGAGAGGCCCAGAGTGGCTGATGAGGGCATCGTTCCCAGTATGGAAGCCAGTGAAGGACCTCTCCTTCTTGGAATGCCTTCCTGTAGTTCCTCCTCCACATCCTCCTCCTCCTCCTCCTCCTCAGGTGTTTTCTTCTCCAGTTGTATCAGAGCCTCCAGTGAAATCTCCTCCAGCTCTTTGCCAAAGTGTGTGGCTACAGCCTGGAGTTCGTTGTCCACGTCTGACTCCTCATCAGCCGTCCCAAAAGACGGGGAGTTAGAGTCATCGGCATCAATGTCTGGGGAGAAAAAAAATAAGGAGTTCAGATTGAACTGTAATGTTTAATAATTACTCCTCTGTTAGGAGATGGAATGCTCATCATTAGAGCTCAGCCAAACGCTGGAGATAAGGACACAGAGCAGGACGCACAGATCGCAGAGACACCAGCTGCTTGGCAGCAGATCTTCATGCAGTTTCTGTAAAACGTTCATCAGGAATCCAGACATCACTGCTGCTCCACCTTGGTGTGACGTGCACAGTGAGGAACAGTGTCACTCTGCCTTGTCTGCACAAAGCACCATCGTCCTGCACGGAACATCCTTATACTTTGCTGAGCAACTTTACTGTGCGCCAAGCACCATCTCCCTGCACATCACCCTGAACAGAGCACCTTCATCCTGTGTCACCGTGCACAGTGTCGCCCTGCTCATGGCCTTATACTTCAAGCAACAAACACAAATGAATGATTTGCACAAGACGCACAGCTTCCACCATGTCCTATGAAAAAGCAGCATTAAAGTGAACAGAAAAAACACTTCATCACTTCATTACTGACTCAACATCCTCATGCTGAGGATGCCAACAACCAATGTTTAGGAACGTGTGTGCGTGTGTGTGTGTGTGTGTGTGTGTGTGTGTGTGTGTGTGTGTGTGTGTGTGTGTGCGTGCGTGCGTGTAAACTGTCAGAACTTGTTCATGCTTATTTCAGCCCATTTAACATATTGAACTGGTGTCTGGTCTGTCAATAGGAGGTCAGTCTGAGTGTTCACCACTTTGTAGTCCAGGAGTGTAACTACTACAACCAAATGTAAATATTAATACAGATTTTTTTTTTATGGTATAAATGTACAAAATAATCCTTATAATAAAAAATGAGTTAAACAGAAATCTGTCCTGCAGTAGCTCCACTTCCTGATGCTGTTGTGGGAAGCGAGGCGCTGTTTTGCGGTGAATTTTATGAAATAGCTTTGGGGACACAGTCATTGGCTCTAGAGTGAGAAATATTGAGTACCTGACTTTATGTTTATTCATTTATTAGTTGCTTTTATCCAAAGTGACGTACATACAACTAGCAATCACCCAATCTGTGGGGTACACAGAGGTACCTGGAGGAAAGCCACGATGCACAGGGAGAACATGCTAACTCCACACAAAAAGGCAGCAGCCGGGATTCGAGCTTACAACCTTCTTGCTGCGAGGCAACAGTACTAATTCACCATGCAGATTACCTATAGCCCTACAGTGCGCTGTACAACGGTCTAAATCTGTCATCTGTGCATCAACTACCAGCTGTTCAGATCAGATTCTGATCGATACTAAAAGCACGAACACACACTCAGTCTTGGCTTCCTGCCCGTTTTCAAATTGATTTTGATACAAATGTTCCAACTTTTAATTGCTTTTCTCACTGACTTCAACATCTTCTACAAACCAGCTGGCTTCTGCTGAACGCTCTGAGATCCAGAAGGTGACCAGGCTTTAGCTGGGGCGGCCACACACTTCAGGAACAGTTTATCTTTTAATAAACACACTGCTCAGAATATACAATCACATCAGTCTTCAAGACTCGTCTTTCCACTCTGGCTTTGATTTAAATGGAGCAGAAACTCAGACCCTGTCACCTAATTCTGAGATCCTTACTAACTCCATCACTGTTTGAAGCACAGGACTTTACAGCCAGTGATTAAAAAACAAGAGTGACTGCACTGGAGGACATCTAGAACAGCAGAGGTCTCAGGAGGGCGAACAACATCATTAAGGACCCCAACCACCACCACAACAACTGTGCTGCTTCCATTAGGGAGACGCACAAAGCAGAACCACCAGCCTGAAGGACAGTTTAGTCCCTGAGGCTGCTAAACCAAAGTCTCCATCCAGCAGCCCTCCACCCCCTGATAAAACCAAAACCTCCATCCAGCAGCCCTCCACCCCCTGATAAAACCAAAACCTCCATCCATCAGCCCTCCACCCCCTGATAAAACCAAAACCTCCATCCAGCAGCCCTCCACCCCCTGATAAAACCTAAACCTCCATCCAGCAGCCCTCCACCCCCTGATAAAACCTAAACCTCCATCCAGCAGCCCTCCACCCCCTGAAAAAACCTAAACCTCCATCCATCAGCCCTCCACCCCCTGATAAAACCAAAACCTCCATCCAGCAGCCCTCCACCCCCTGATAAAACCTAAACCTCCATCCATCAGCCCTCCACCCCCTGATAAAACCAAAACCTCCATCCAGCAGCCCTCCACCCCCTGAAAAAA